>JAPYZD010004989.1:0-11816 GCA_030522725.1 Ichneumoninae sp. B BG-2022a | reverse complement strand
GATCAATTTTTACCAAATTTAATACGCATCATTATACCGTGTTAGTCCATTCCCATGCCAAATTTCAGCTCGATACCTCCATGTTTACTCAAATTAGACGGTTTTTGGTAATTTTTGAAAAAATAAAAATTCCATAAAATCTGATCCCTTTGGTAGATTTCGGCCAAATTCAATACCAAAGGTGTTTGATAAAAATACTATATTCGTTTGCAATTTTATGACGATAGCTCAAAATTTACGAAAGTTAGAGCTGCCACAGACTTTTTTCAAAAATTTCGAATTCCCGTAAAATTCCGAAACGGGTTGCAATCTTCATGAAAATTATATCGAAGGAGGAGAAGTGACCACTCTACTAGTGTACAAAATTTGAACCTACTATCCCAAGCCGTTTCCGAGTTATAGTCGTTCTAAGTGATGCACGTTGTCACATACATACATACACACACACATACACACATACACACATACATCCGGACGCCAGCTAAAAATCACATTTCTCGACGTTTTCGACGATTTTTAGTACGCTGACATTAAAATCTCGAAAAAAATGTTTTCACGAAAACATAGCTTCCTCTATGAGGAAGCAAAAAGAAAAAAAAGTAAACTCGGTGTATTCGTGGACGTCTATCACAAATAAAAGAATCTGAAAAGAAGAAAAAAAACACACACGGAAGAGACAAACTTACCGACTTCTAAAAGCTGAAATGTTAAGCAGTGTCGGATGAATAACATAAGCAGCAGGATGGCTGAAAACTATGAGAAAGCATTTACTATATTTTTGGCGTCCTCATAGAGGAAGCTTACGAATAAGGGACATCATGAGAAAGTTGTATAAATTATAAGACAGTTGTATAAAGATTTCAAGTTTGAGCTTTCAACTTGAAAATGTCAATTTTGAATTTTTAGAAAGAAGCGTTATGAAAATGGCACATTTATATCTCTATCACTCACAACTTTACCAGGTTAACAAGTCTGTCGGATAATAACTTTACCAGAAAACATCTCTACCATATTACAACTCTATCGTATTAGAACTCTACCAAAATCTCTACCACTGAAGAAAAAAACCTCCCGGAATTGAAATAAAACTCTACCGGAATTTAAGTAAAACTCTTTATTCCACTCTTACTCGTTATTCCCGGAATTCCGGGAGAGTTTCATTTCAATTCTGGGACAGTTTCATTTCAATTCCGGAAGAGTTTTAATCTTCAATGGTAGAGATGTTTTCTGGTAGAGGCCCTCTTCAAAAAATCTATTGTTAAAATAACTCGCATTTTGGATATATATATTGTTGCGATTAAGAAATGCCTGATTGGCTTAAGAGTCTGAAGCTGGAGTCGTTCGACGAGTAACTTCGGTCGTGTTGTGCCGTTTGACAGATAATTTTGGCATATCATGAGGTTGAGTAGCGCGTGAGTCGGTATATTGGTATTTATCGTAGTTCAGTAAGAAAACAGTATATTAAAGAAAGAATCACAAGTTAATAAGATGTAAAAAATTTTAAACGTAGCACTACAATTTGGCCATTTAATACGACACGGACGAGAGAGAGAGAGAGAGAGATTGATTGATTGATTGGTTTTATCATGCCCAAGTTAAACTAAAGGGCAAACTTTGAGATAAGAATATATACTGTATGATTTTTGTCAATGATCACTGTCGATTTTCGATCTCTCACGAACTCTCGTGAGCAAGCCCAAAAATCGATATTCTTTTCTTTTTCTTTAACACGGAGGATTCGTGTGCTGGACGGGGATGCGCGTTAGCAATTTTTCTGAGAAGAATGTCTCAGACTGGATTGCTCGTAGGCTGTAATAGCCGCTACGGCTCTCAGTTCATCATCGACATTTCTTTCGTTTTAATGACTCTACTGTGAAAATGTGGACGGTTCAACTACTTCCTTTCTTTTCAATTCTTCTCTTTATGTTTTAAACGTTGTATTTTCGCGAAGAAGGCAACGAGAAATGAAATTATGATTCTAAGTTCACGCGAGAGGGCTGATACCGTTGCGTGGAGCCGGTTGTGCTCAGAACAATGATTTTATCAATTTAACGGTTTATCTAATTTAATTTACTAACGAGTTCCTCAGAGTATTGTTCTCATCATGCGGAACCGTTTGTCGTTTTCCTATCGAGAAATTTACTTTGTGTCTTTCACCATTCGAAGTGTGCAACCTTGGGTGGGTGGTTAGCACTTTTTATGACCTCGACGAGGTTTATCGCCAAGCCAGCACTATGCTGGGTGGGCAATCGGGATTAGGAAGGTGTTCTAAATTTTATTTCGCGACCTGGTGGGCCACGCGGGAGTGCGTTGACCAGCAGCCTTGAAGGATCAATTGACAAATTTGATGTTTGAGGGCCAACACGATGCTGGGGCTCCAAATTTATGGGATATGTCCGAGGTATTTGAGGGTCAACACAATGTTGAGGCTCTGAAAATGATGTTGGATCGAGTTTCGTGACTTGACAAATAAAATATCAAAGAAAATGTCACCGTCGTGAAATAATGAAAAAAAAAAAAATCTGACTCTAGTATCGCGAATTGAATCGAACGAAGCAGAGGAATGTGTTCGTTATGTGAAGCAAATCGAACAAAACTAAAAAAGAAAACTTTGAGTCGCGAAGTTAATCAAGCGGAAACAAAACTAAAAAAAAAATGAACTTTTACTCGTGAATTTAATCAAACGATGCTGACTCGCTTTACTTCGTGAATTTAATCAAAAACGGAGTAGAGCAATAATAGTATGAAATTGATACGTGAATTGAATCTAACGCGTTGTTACGTCACGGCCTTAGCGAAGGCCGGCGATGCCCAGCGGTGCTGTCTTGGTACCGACGGGGCGTAATGTTTATCGTTTTATTTTCGTGGATGTTCTCGGCTACAGATCGAGGATGTTCGTGGGATGAGAGGATTGGCTTTTATTTCTGCTCGTGCAAGTTATCGTATGCAGAGATGGCATAGAAGATTGTTTATTGTAACAAAAGTTGATCAAATTCGTGTGTTTATTTGTGCTTGTTTATAATTTGTGTCGTTGTGTGTAATTTTTCCTTTGTGTGATTTTTCTGTAATTGTGTGTTTATTTGTGTTTGTTATAATTTGTGTCGTTGCGTGTAATTTACTAGGTGATTGCCGATTTCCTTCTTCGTGCTCTCCGGCCCTGTGTTGCGGTGTCGCTGTATGTTGTCGAGCGTGCGGCCCTGCCGCTCGTTCACCCGTGCGTCGTCTTATCTCCGTATCGATCGCCCGATCGATGCGGATCGCTCCTTGTTGTTCTCTCTCTCCGTCGATTTTCGTCTACGCTGTCTCGTGGGCCGTGCCGGCGGACGCTCGCGCTCACTGTGCGAGAGCCGGGCTCTGATGTCGCGTGGTCTCTGCGCGAGACGTGTGTGTGCTTGTTCGTGTGACCGTGAATTTCTCCACGCGTTGACTCGAGTGCGGTGTACTCGACTGCAGTCGGGCCTCTGTCGGGAGGTTCGTGCCTCCGGCGACGACGTGAGTGCTGTTGTGGCCAAATTTGGTGTTCCACCGGGTTCCAGGTTCCGTGGTTGCGATGACGACGACCAGGCTCTTCGTCCGGGTACCGCAGCAGAAGAAGTCCGATCCTCGAGTCCCTTCTGCTGCGTTTGGTGGGCCTTTTATACCCGTCGAGGTGCACGCTGTCTCGCTTGCACCTCGCCTGTGACGTGTGCCCGTGCTTGGAGCGCCCTCCTTGCTTTCGCGCGCTCGTGCATCGCTGCGTGTGGTGCATTCTGGCTGCGGTTGCGCGGGGTTTTTCGATGTCGTTCGCTCTGTCGTAGCGTGTAAAGTACCTTGTACAAGAGTTGAAAATTTATAGCTGAGTGAGGTCGAGCGGTGTCGGGCACTCGTATTTATACCTTATTTCCCACTCTTCTTGTACCGAAGTTTCTCGAAACGTCGAGAATATTCGATCCGTGTCGATATTTCCGATTTGTATAGGTCACATCCGGATGTGCGCACTTTACCTAATTTGGTTCTACGCGGTGCGTTTAGCGCATTACCCATTTCTGTATCGCGTGCTACCTTGCCGGTATCGATGCTAATCGATACTCGATCGCGGAAGATGTCGCAAAGTGTGCCTTTTACGCATAGCGCGTCAGGGGGTAAGGCAGATCTGTTACAATGCACTGGTAGTTATACAGTAGGAGTCTTGTGGGTACAATAACAACCACTTGTTCGACGCTCATAGATACATAATAAGTAGGAAATTACTAAGCTTAAGACTAACTAAAGTGAAAAATAAGTAAAACAATGAAAATAAAAATAAAAAATATTTTAAAAAATAATAATAAAAATAAGAGATTAACTAAAATAAAATGAATTCTGATTCTGTAAACACAGGATAAAATATAGAATTAGTAACAAAATAAAGAATATAATGAGACCATACGCACTGTGTCCATTTCCGTTTGGAGCAAGTGCTCAAAGAGACGACTTTTGAAGGTAGTAAGTGATGGCGACGAAACTACTGATATAGGTAGAGAGTGCCATAAATAAATTGCGGATAAGTGAAAGGCATTACGATAGGCAACCGTTCGATAGAGCCAGCATGAAATGTACCAGCATGAAGAGGGTGACGAGAAGGTCGAGAAGTAGGGGCTACACGCCTAGTGAAAAGTTCACTTAGGTACGATGGTGATTGCGAATTGAGGATACGGTACACTTGTAGCCCAATATAATAGTTCCGACGATTTTTCACAGAAAGCCAGCGCAACTGGTGGCGATACGGCGTTATATGTACATCACGGCGCAAATTAAAAATAAAACAAATGCAAATATTAATAAGACGTTGCAGCTTTGTATTCAGTTCGTCAGATAAGCTATGGTAGACGGCGCAGCTATAATCAAGATGCGGAAAGATAAGGGTAGTAACGAGTTTGATTCGAAGAGCTGTTGATAATGAGTTTTTATGGTATCTTAATTTGTGAAGGCGAGCATGGACTTTTTGGGAAACAAGAGAGATATGCTTATTCCAGGTGAGATTCCCTGTCGGCACCGCCAACCGCAATTTTTACGGTAATTACACCGAAAAACTACCGGTTGTGATTTACCATAAGTTTAACCACAAAAAATCCTCATATTAACCGCTCGCAACGCCGCCACATGGCACCGTATCTAGTGCCAGCGCCGCGTTTGCCAGCAGAGTTTGGTTGTATTACAGGTTTTGAACCTCGCAATTACCGCGAATAAACCAGTCCCAATCGCTACTGCTGCGATTGGTTTTTCAATTATATCCGCAAAAGTACCAATAGTAGCATTTTCGCGGTTGTTGTACTTCCCTTACAACCGCTAAATTACCGCTAACAAACCGATACAAAGAACTACAGTTGCAGTTGTTTTAACAATTTCAACCACGAAACTACGTCTAGTATTCTTTTTACGGGTGGTCTAATAAACCGTTACGAATAGCTATTGCTGCGGATGTTACAATATTTTTAACCGCAACACTACCGGCAGGAATAATTTTGCGGTTGTTATACTTTTCTTTTGACCACAATATTTCCGCTAACAAACCAGTAGAAAGAGCTTGTTTTGCGGTTGTTTTGAGTATTTTAACCGCGTGATACCGGTCGTTACATTTTTCAGGTTGTTTACTTAAGTTACATCCGTAAATTTACCGCTAATCAATCGGTACGATGAGTTGCTGTTGTGGTTGTTTTGATACTTTCAACCGCAAAACTACTGATAGTACTACATGTTCACGGTTGCTGTTCTCAGCTTCCTACTGCAAAGAGACCACTCGCCAACCGGTACAAGAACTGCTTTGTGGTTGTTTCGACATTTTTACCACGTGTTACCGGTCAGTAAATTTGTCAGTATGTTCCACTTACCTTACAACCTAAAAATGACTGCTAATACATCGGTACACTAAGCATCTGTTGCAGTCGTTTTGACAATTTTAACCGCATGTTACTGGTTGTAAGGTTTTTGTGGATGTTCTACTTAATGATAACCGTAAAATTATGGCTGATAAACTGGTACGAATAGGTGTTGCTGCGGTTGTTACGACAAGTTTAACCGCTAAATTATCGGCAGTACTATTTTTGCAGTTGTTATACTTTTCTTCCGACCACATTTCCGTAAACAAACGAGTACAAAGGGACGGATTCGCGGTTGTTTTGCCTATTTTAACTATGTGTTATCGATCGATACATTTTTCAAGTTCTCCTTACCTGACAGCCAACACAGATACGAAGAGCTGCTGTCGCGGTCGTTTTGATCATTTGAACTGCAAGACCAACGGTAGTAGTATTTGTGCGGTCGTTCGTCTCGCTTTACATCTGCTACCTTACAGTTTATTAGTGGTATAAAAGCAGACGTTATGGCTATTTTAGTCATTTGAAACACAAAAGTATCATCAGTAAAACCCTTTGAGAATCATCATAGCCCGGTCGTTTTGTAGTATCACTATTCCAAAATTACAGGTTATGTATCATTGTAAGTGTAGTAATAATAATGCAATAATAATGAAAGATATAGACATTTATAATTTTTATTTACATATATGTCATCATTTTTTTTGTTATTTGTACTTTTTTTCACATATTATTTGCCACGTTTTATTTTTCGAAAAAACATATTCATACAAGTACTGAACGCAAAGTTAGTTGGTCGAAATATAAAAATTTGGAATTGTATATTTTAAATTTCGATCCACGATTTAGTCCCGTTGGGTTACTGCTCGATGTCATTCTAATTGTCTCACCGTTTGTTTGTACCGATTGGCGAGCGGTAATTTTGCAGTAGGAAGCTAAGAACAGCAAGCGTGAACATGTAGTAGTATCGGTAATTTTGCGGTTGAAAGCATCAAAACAACCACAACAGCAGCTCTTCGTACCGGTTTATAAGCGATAATTTGGCAGTTGTAAGGTAAGTAAACAACCGGAGAAATGTAACGACCGGTAACACGCGGTAAAAAATTGTCAAAACAACTGCAAAGCAACTCTTTACACTGGACCGGGATCCCAAAGTCCTACTACCGCCGCTAGTATCGCTAACTGTAACTCCAACTCTAATTTAGCATTGGTCAGTATATCTATATATATGACTTTAGCGGTACTAACGTCACTGTTAGGACTTTGGGATCCCGGCCCTGGTTTGTTAGCGGAACTATTGTGGTTAAAAGAAAAGTGTAACAACTGCAAAATTAGTACTGGCTGTAGATTTGCGGTTACAATTGTTGTAACAACCACAGCAATAGGTATTCATCCATCTTTATATCGGATTGATAGCAGTAATTTTGCGGTTGCAAGATAAGTAGAACAACCGGAAAAATGTAACGACCGGTAACAAGCGGTCAAAAATTGTCGAATCAACCGTAAAGCAGCTCCTTTTACCGGTTTGCTTGCGGTCATTTTGAGGTAGGAAGATAAGTATAACAACTCCAAATATAGTACTAACCGTAGTTTTGCGGTTGAAATTGTCGAATTAAAGGCAGCAGCAGCTCTTCTTACCGGTTTATTCGGGTTAATTTTGCGGTTATAAGGTCAGTAGAAAAACCACCAAAAACGCAATTACTGGTTGTTATGTGGTTATAATTGTCAAAACGACCACAGTAGGCGCGGTCTTGGAGTCGGTAAAACACCGACACTTCACGAGCACAGGTCGGCCAAAAATAACCACAATCACGGTAATTTTGCAGTTGAAATTATGGTACATCACAACCGGTTAAATTTGCAGTAAAAATGCGGTAGGCGGTGTCGACAGGGTTGGAAGAGAGATAAACACCGAGGTTGCAGGCGTTTTGTACAAAAGGAACTGTGGTATTGTTGACGATCGCAGGTGGTAGTACGGCAACGTCCAGGCTACGTACATAAGCATTGCTACCAAGGATCATGATTTTTGACTTACTGAGATTTAATGAAAGACCACTCGCTGTAGCGTAGTCGGCAATAACGCCGATATCATGATTGATGCGAGTCATAGCGTTATCAAGATCAGAAGGCAAGCACTGGAGGTATATTTGAGTATCATCGGCAAAAATCAGGTGGTCGCAATAGCGTAGGCCATCTGCAATATCATTGATAAATAGAGAGAATAGTAGGGGCCCAAGAACAGGGCCTTGAGGGCCTCCGGCAGACGTTGGGAGCCAGTCAGAGCACGAATAATCCTCTCTAATTACTGCTTGGGTGCGACCAGTTAAGTACGAGTATAGCCATGTTAATACAGAGAAAGTGAAGCCGAGACGGCGAAGCTTAGATAAAAGAGCGAGATGGGGAACAGTGTCGAAGGCTTTACTGAAGTCGAATAGGACTAATATTGTGACTTTTCGTTGGTCGACTTCAAGGTTGATATCGTTTATTAACCTAAGGAGAGCAGATTGAGTGCTATGAGCTGACCGAAACCCTGATTGTCGGGGATCAAAAATATTATTGGTTTCAATAAATACGGTGATTTGTTTATGTACAATTCTCTCGAATAGTTTGGAAAGTTCACAGAGATTTGCAATCGGTCGAGTGTCGGATGGTGAGAGAGGAGTTTTTATTTTGTCGAGTGGGCGGATCAAAGCACGCTTCCATTCCGAAGGAAAGTGGGAGGTTTGTAAGCAGAGGTTAAGGAAAGATGTGAGAGATGGTGAGATAGGAGGAAGTGTGTTATAGATAGCAAATTGCGAGAGTCCATCAGGCCCCAATGAGAGAGATTGAAATGACAGCGTGTACGAGTATTTAAGTAATTCTTCGATCGTTATCAGTTGAAAGGACAAGGAAGGACCGGCCGGAGGAGAAGAGGATAAAATATTGAGGAATTCTTCAGGCGTCAAGGGAGGGGTGGGTGAGGAAATAGAAGCATAATAAGCATTTAACTGGTCAGCAGGAAAGAAATGAAGAGGAGACGAGAAAGTAACTTTAATTAATCCAAGGTTACCGAGTTCTCTCCACAATTTTGAGGGATCTTCGATGGCATTTTGTCGGTTGAAATGGTATAATTCCCGTGCTGTGCGCAAGTCAACAGTCAACTGATCGCGAAAGTTGCGATAAATCGCAAAACCTAAGAGGTTTTGAGATCGTTTAGCTTGTTTATATAGACGATTACGTTGCTTAATACGAGCTTTGAGCGCGTCGGTAATCCAGGGTGTTGGAGGCTTCCGAATCAGAAAGGTTCGCAACGGGGCATGACGGTCTAAAGCACGCAAAAGTGTGCACGAGAATAGTTTACACAGTTACGAGTTACGAGAATAGTCTCGACACAGTATGTGTCGAGACTTTCAGGTGTAGCGTTTGCTGCTATACGAGTAAGTGGAGTCTCAGATAAAGACGTAGCTATTGTAGCGGAATATCTCGCTGGGTTAAAGTGGTTTAAGGAGCGCCGAGATATGGTACGGGGTTCAGGCTTGCCAGAGTCAAATACAAAAGCCAGTTGAAGGAGATCGTGACCGCAAATGAAGGGAACATCGGATTTCACAAATGAGAGAAGCTTATCTTCACTATCGATTATCATAACGTCCAGCCACGAATCGGTGGTAGTGGTGTGGAACGTTGCCGCTGATTGAACAAGAAAGAGAGAAGACGAGTATATAAGATTGCATAGGTACTGCGCTTCATAATTGTTAGTGAGAAGATTGCAATTTAAGTCGCCAGAGAGAATTATATTTTTGTAAGAGTGGCTAAACCTAGTGAGATCAGTGATCAAATCATGAAATAACAAGGCCTTTGGACGTCGATAAATGGACGCAAATAAGAGCGATTGGCCACTATTAGAGCTAATTTTTAAAATGAAATATTCGGGCGAATTAGAAAAATTATTTGGCGAGGCAGCTAGAACTTGGGCCGATAATGACTTATGAATGTAACAAGCAACGCCACCCCCCTCCTTTCCCTCACGATCTTTACGGATTAAAAAATAATTTTCCAAGTTGACGAGAGCATCATGTATATGAGAATGGAGCCAAGTTTCAGACATAGAGATAATATGGAAAAAATTATTATTGAAATAATTCTGAACATGGTCGATATGAGCAAGAAGAGAGGTAGCGTTAAATTGTGCGATCCGAACATTAGTATGAGAAGGTAAAAAATCCGTAAGATTAATAGAGTCCGCCGGGGGGAGTCAGATAAGTTTCTCAAGGTCGGCGGCACTGACAATATCAATGACAGGTGACCCATTGTCTTTCCGGACACGAATGATACCTTCACGAACCCAAACGTGCTTGTAGTGCGTTGCAGAGGCACGAGTTTTAGTATCTCGGTGTAAATTATATAATTCTGTTGGAAGCATCTCGTTGACAAAGATGTTACCTGAGGCGTGGGTTCCGAGCACCTCACTTACTTTAAGATCGCGTTTAGTTCGCTTAGCGTTAATAACAACATCGCATACGGAGTTGGAAGTTAGCGTGACAATAAAAGAAGTCGACGTACGAGGCGCGTTGTCGGGAGGATTTTTCCTAACAAGTATGCGAGCTCCCAGAACGTGATTGACGAGCACTTCGAGTCCAAGGGCGGTAAGAACCTTTTTAGCAAGATCTACCGGAAGATCAGGGAGATTAGCAGGAAATCCTGACATAACAAGTTCAGGTTTATGGTTAGCTGGCTGGTGAGCAAGTTGAGACTGAAGCGCGGACACAGCTTGTCTAAGCTGCGCATTAGCCTGCTCAAGATTTGCAATACGATTCGAATTAGCATTGACAGTTTGTATAATTTCTGGTATATCTTTGAGCTTATAACTAAGGTCATTATTGACTTGTGTTTGAGATGTAATGAAAGCTGACATTCGTGCGGCTGAATCTTTAAGATATGCGAAAACCGTCTCAAGGGTGACAGGTTGCGACGCCTGGGGAAACGGGCTCTGCGGTAAATTAAAGGTATTAGCCATTTCACTGTTCAGTAATTGATGACAGCAATGTAAGGCCGATCTATTCGCGAGGTAATACTTAAGACAGCCGAAATGAAATTTCCGATGACACTGAGAGCAAGCTAATAATTCCCCGTCGATAGTTTTCGAACATTTAAAGCACTAAGTAGACATGCAGGATAATATTTACATACGAATGCCAAAATACGTGACCACTGTATCGGCGTGCGAAAGGTTAGTGTAGGCGACAGTCGGTAAGGTAGATGTTGATCGATGAAACTAGACGGTCGAAATGTTGCAGGTGTCTCTGGAGAAGTCCACGGTTGATGACGCAGGGCATGTAGATGCGTAGATGTACATTTCTGAAGCGTTGTAGGTGGCGCAAGAGTTGACCACGGTCGAAGCTTGTGAAATCGCACATGCGCAGCGACAGCAAGTCGGACCGCTGTAGTAGTTCACACACACACACGCACACACACACACACGCACACACACACACACACACGCACACGCACGCGCACGCGAACACGCACGCGCACGCGCACACGCGCACACTCTCCAGGGGTTGAGGTCCCTCCAGGATCTCTCCTCCGCGGAGAGACCCAACTCCGGCTGGAGCTTGTCCCCAGGTGGCGGATAGGGGAGGTCCTCACCGGAAGCTTCGACCCTGTCGGAGTGACTGGCGGACTGGGGCGAAATAAAATAGCCCCCGCGGACCAAATATGGTGCGAGGAGGAAGGATATCTCCACAAAAAACCTAGGGGAAGGTACCCCGAACAAAAACCAAATATGGCAAGTGAGTCTAAACAGTACTTACCCCAATCGAGCAAGCCCTTCGAGGCAAATCTCGCCGCCAATTCCGATCGGGTGGAAGCCCTGGTGGCTGGTGCTGGCTCCATGGATTTTGGGGGGGAGCCAAACTCACGAGGACATGGCACAGGAGAGGGATACCCTGGGACTGGGGAATACCATGGAGGTGGACCACTTGGTCTCCGTGGCGTACAATGCTG
>JAPYZD010004988.1:0-13329 GCA_030522725.1 Ichneumoninae sp. B BG-2022a | reverse complement strand
CTTTATTTTGACTTTTGCACATTTTTCCATGTAAAAAACAAGAAAAATCAAAATAAAGATACAAATCTGAAAAAATTCATACGTATTCCGAAAAATGAAGGAATCATTTTTATTAAAAAAAAGTTGAGTTACCACATACTTTGATGAACAATATTTTTTGCAACAATTTGTTAATAACATTTTGAAATTATTATTATGCAAAACGAATCTTTTCAGTGCCTATAATAAGTATGAATTTTTTCAAATTTTCATAACATTGGGAAGTGTTTGCAATTCTTGCCCGAATTTCACGAATTTAGGCAAAATGAACACCACTCGCTCCAACTTCCTTAAAATAATTAGAAAATCATAATTTTTTTTTTTTTAGTATTTTTAGCAGTTTACCTCATACAGTTCCAGAGTACGCAGGGAAACCACAGCGCGACGCCGACCTCGATGACCCGGAAGACGACATCGTGCCAGTTCCGGCTGTACAAGGGAACCCTGTGCAGATATAAATCGATTATTCCCGTTAAAATGCAAAGTAAATTTTTTAATTTTAATAAAGAAAAAAATTGTGTCTAACTTGGTTTTCCAAAATTCGCTGAGCGTCTCGCTGAACAAAAATCCAACGACGATGAAGAGCATGAAGGCCTGGGCGAGCAAGCCGAATCTCGATTGATGGAGCTGCGAGGTGTCGACTTGTTGCTGAACGTTCATTGGCTCGGCCGAAGTCGTCGCCACTGGCTCGAAGAGCTTCGCCGTCACCGGATCTTCCTCTTGGTGTTTCGGATCGCTCGACGTTCGCTTGTTCGTCGCGATCGAGGCTACGTGATGCTCGCTCAAGAAACCGCCGCGCACCTGTGGTAGAGTCGATATGATATATAAATTATTTATTATCATACTCGGTGCGAAAATGTCAGTTTTACGCACGCTGCGCAAAATCCCCGTTGTCGCGCCTTGTGAAATAAAATTTGATATAATATTCTTGCGAAAAACTTTTTCTGATCTCGTGTGATTGCAAAGTCACACTCGGTAGAAAAAGTTTTATCGCACTAGTATCGTAAGTTACTATTCCGTTCATCGATGCGAAGACGTCTTCCCCGAATCACCCTGAAGACATATCTGCATGATACTAAATCTCATCAAGTTGTAAAGGCTGTGTTTTGCATCGTACAAACTCGGGGAAGTTCACTTGGAGAATAAAATTATGCAAGTAAACCATTTTTTCGTTCTTGCCAAACATGAAATTTGGTGTTCTGCAGATATCTTCAGGATCATTTTACTTCTGTATGTCTCAAAGTATTCTCAAAAATCGTTATGGGTCTTAACGGGTCTTAGAATTTTTGAGTCAGCATATCCGCTTAGATTCACAATTCTAATATAATAATTATAATGAACACAATAATTATAATTGTAATATAATAAACAAATATTATAATTGATATAATAATTATAATTAATGTAATAACTTTACCACAATTTCACTATAATAGGATATGTTTTACCTTGAAGTAGACCTCGACGCCGTATATTAAGAAGAAGACGACGACGATGAAGAGGAGAACGGCATAACAGCCGTTGAAGATGTGAGTGTAGAAACTCTGAAAAGTTCAATTCGAATTCGAGTTTGCTTCGAAGACTTCGACATAATTCGGTATAATCGACGACGAAGGGACTGAAAAAAAGTCACCTGATCCTCCCGAGAGTTCATCTGTGCCGTCATGAATTCAGCGAGCAGCAGCGAATACGTTATCAGATTGAAGACCACGAAGCCGAGAAACGATTTGGACAAGAATTGCGGCTTGTCGGTTCTGATGTTCCGAAGGTGAAACACTTCGGCCCAGAAGCAGACGATGAGCGACGAGCCGCTCAGCAGCAGCGGGTAGTAAGCCGACAGCAAACTTCTCGACCACCCTTCCTTGAATGCTGTCTGTAGAGGCAAAAAAATATACAAAAAATTGAATTTTACAGAAATGAAATTCTGAGACTCGAATCACGTGGACAATTTTTTTTTTTTTTTACTGACCGGCGACGTGAAGTACGCTCCTCTGATAACCGATGCCAAGAAAACTACGAAATATAATACTTTCTGGGTCGTTACGCGGCAGGCGCGCAAAAACGAAGGCGCCTTCATCTTCTGCCATTCGGCGACGATGCACATGACTAGCTGGATCAGACAGACGAAAGCCAGAATGAAGAACATTGTCGCGAACGCGATGAAGTAACTGAAGTTTGGTACGTGACACTCCGTTCCGTCGAATTGAATCTGAAAGCCATGAAACATTAAACGATCCGAGATTTAATTTTTTATTCTGAAAAAGAACAAACGAAATGCAATATTGAAAATTATTAATAATAATAATAATCATGAAATATGAAAAATTGGAAGTAATAATAATAATCATGAAATATGGAAAATAAAAAAAAGTATAAGAGTGGAATATGAAAAACTTAAAAAATAAAGATGTTTTGTGCCGGAAAAACAATTTACTCACCTCGCAGAGGCAAGTACCGTTGTGGCATTCTCCGTGTCCCGAGCAATTCTCAATTCCGCAGGTATTGTTCCAAGCCATCATGCCAAATTTGACCAACAACGACAGAGGATTTTGAGTGCTAAGAGCAATCACTTGTTCCATGATCACTCAGTGTACTGCGGACTGCGCTACGGCAGCCCTCTGTAAAAAAAATTATCAGCCAACACCTGTTTTATTTGTTATTGATTGTCATCGTTTTGTAACAGTGAAAAAAGTCAGTACAAATAGTTGCATGTAGACAATCGTCGTATCCTAAGTAACCAGTTCATAAGGATATATATATATATATATATTCATTTATCTTAATGCTTGACTTAATTCTCGACTCCGCACGAGGTGATATTATTCACGCGTTATTTATACATTTTTATGAATTATTCATTAAAACGTAAATTTTAAAAATTCTCGAGTGTCTCAAATTTTCGCTACAAAAAAGCTATTTCCGATTTTAGTTGAGGAGAAGCCTTGACACGTTAACCGAAGCATTCTACAAAAAAAAAATCATTTCTAGTTGCTAAGTAAATATTTAAAAATGTAAAAAAGGTAATCCGGTTTGCAAATAAAAATTTCGGAGTAGATTATTATGCGCAAGGACGAAGAATTCGCGAAAATGAAATAATTATTTATCAATCTTTACTAATTATTCATTAATAAGTTAATTAAAAAATGCTATTTCCGATTTAGTTGATTGCCAGCCTTGACACGTTAACTGGACCATTCTACCAACAAAAAAAAACCGGATCTTATTTGGTAATCGAATATTCAAAAATTTAACGAACGAAAAGTAATCGGCGTCGTAAGTAACAAATTTCATAGTACGTAATTAATCGCAATTATCAGCCCGAAAGAATTAATTTACGAATCAGTTGCAATCGCGACGGTAAAATAGTCCGCGATGATCAGCTGATGACCAACGAGTCGAATAATCATAACAACATTGTTATACCCAACAATGTTAAATTAAAAATCACCTTTTTTCCACGAATTATTTATAATTTTAAAAATTAACTATTCATTAATACGTTCATTAAAAAATTTCCCGCGTGACTCGAATTTTTGGGCTAAAAAAGCTATTTCCGCTGTAGTTGATTACGAGGCCTTGCAACCGCGGTTAAGCGGTTAACCGAAATATTCTCCCAAAAAAACAGCATCTCACTTGGTAATTAAATATTCAAAAATGTAACTCGAAGAAAACCAATCGGGTTCACAAATAAACATTTTCCGAATATATTATTATTATTATTATTATTATTATTATTATTATTTTAAGTATTATCGACAAGACTCTGCCGCGTCCTTGATCCGCAAGGAGACTCTCGAAAATGTAGTAATTAATAATCTGCACGAGATAATTAATATACTCATCGGTTGCAAAATCGCTATCATATAAAATGGTCCGCGGCGAGCCAAACAATCGTCCCAAAATTCTCCCACCCAACGACGTTAAATGAGCCCAACGCCGTTCAATCAACGTTCGTGTAACGAGTCATTCCCGCGATGATGCAACGAAAGCGATAAAAAATGATACTCATTCCGAGCAATTTAATAAACATTTCCTGTCCGCATGCAAACTAATGAAGCGCTCGCGTGCTCGCCAATTAAGAGCGCTCGCAGCGGATCGTCGCTATAGTTTCGGGGCAGCGACACCGTTTCTCGTGTTATATGTGCACTCGCCGTCCGAACTTTACGTAAAGAGACTCGCGAACGAAGCGACGCTGATAAACACGCAATCAACGCCACAACTTAAGTTCCTCGGGAATTGTCGAATTGATAAGGCGCTCGAGGCAGCGGCCGCGCATATTGCGGAGACAAAGAAGCCTCCCGCTATCGCTCGCGAACTTCTCTTATCTATTTTAGCACAAAAAGTTACTTATATACATGTAGGCGTCTCGGAGAAATGTTTTTTTTTTGTATACCGAAAGGCCCAACAAGAGAGCGGGAGCGAATCTATTATTACACAATAGTGCCCAATAATAATGATAACAACGACGATGTTTTCGTAGCGATGTGTAAGGACAAGAGCACCGAGCTGGGTGCATCGTGAGTGCGAACATACCCAAAGACGCAGCCGCGAACGCGAGAGTCCCTTTCGGGTTCACATCAGTCAGCTGTGTATCTGGCGATGGTGTTTCCTTCGCGGCGTACGTCGATGATTGACTTAGAGCATAAGACACCCTCGAAACGGCACTTTCACTCGAGGCGGGAAGGCAAATTTTGTGACGGAGGGTATTCACGATTTTTCGGGAAAAAATGGATGATTCAACAGCGAAAAAAAAACGTTCACTCCCGACGAACGATCCGTCCTCGAGGTAATTTCACACTGGTGCAGCGAGGTGGTCGTGTCTGTCTTGTGTGTTCGACGGACGGTCGAGAACTACGGAGATACGCGGAAGATCCTCCTCGCGATTGTGGAAATGAAACGGTCGGTAACGAAGATCCCTGCCGATGTTGGTCATTTTTATCGGATTTTCTTGTTCGCTTTTTTTGAGTGCTTTCGAGGATTGCCAGAGACAAATGGCATGTTGTGGCATAGAAGAGAGTCGGTGGTGTTTTTGTAAGCTAAGGTGACGCGGCAAGTGACACTTGGTAAGAAAAACTGTACGACTGCCGTTTTGAGACCGTAGAACGCCGAGTAAAAAGGCAATCGTATTTCCCTGGGAATTCCAATTTTCCAGGAAAAGATCATTTTCTTTTCCGTCGCCGGGCTGTCTCAAAACAGCGTTCTGTAGAGTTTTTGTTACCGACGGCGATATTTCGCGTCGCCTTAACAGCATGTGCAATACCACGGTCGGTAACAAAAATTGTAATAGACTTTTCTCACGTACTTTGGGATTCACGATTAAAATAAGTCTCATCGGAAGCCGAAATGTTATGGGTTTTCGATGTGACTTTTATTTTTACCGTACATGCGAGAACGCGGGGAAAAAAGTTTATTACAGTTTTCCTTACCGACCGCGTTATTGCGCATGCTCTTAACGTGAGTTGAAACACGAACACCACTTGACATATGAGTGTAAGCAAGATAATTGCATTCTTCGAATCAATGCTATGTAAAAATGATTGACATTTGGCGTAAAAGCATGTCATCTTACGCGCTATTGAATTCTACACCTGCTAATACTTTGCTTTTTCGCCAAATTCCATTAATAACAGTTTTTGTTACCGACCGAGTTTGTTTCACCTCCTCTTAAAAATTGCCATCCGACATCGCAACGATGTTCGACCAATGAGATTCATGCTCGTGCAGTACGACGCACAGAATGAAAAAAACGAAAAAAAAATGATTCAACTCATTTCAATGAACAGCAATATGCTTATTATTTCCTTGACCTCCCCGACCTTTGCTGTGTATCGCGAGCGAACAGTCATGTAAGAAATCTACTACGGAGAAAGCGTGTACAACAACAGCGATGAATAAGCCCTACGCAAACACAGCGATCGACGAGCTCGAAGCTCATTGCTTCTCGTAAATGACAAAAAAAAAGTTCCTGCCCGAAAGGCAGCTGCGCTTCAATGTGTTCATCCTCTCGTCAATACAACCCAGTAGAGAACCGTTATGTTTTCGACTGTACGCACACAAAGAAAAACACGAGTACGATTTTGCCGAGAGTCGAGGGAGAGGGGAGAAGCTGTCGACCAATGGGGTCGCCGCATTTCAAAAAATACAATCTCGGAGCCTCGCTGCCCCCCGCCGAGGGTGAACGCGCGTACAGTCCGCACAATCTACGGGCAAAACAGGCGTCGCTTCACGCAAATCCGAGTAGCAACGACAGGACGCTTTGACAGCATCGAGTCGCTCGAGTAGAGAAAAGAAACGGAACGAAGAGTGTGAAATGTTCGCGCGAGAAGAATCTTGAAGCCGAGCGCGTCTCCGTCCGAAGTATTTGTTTGTTAATCGTTCCGCGAGGCGAGCGTTGAGAGCGAACTCTCGGGAGAGCGCGAGATATCCTTTGGTTAAATCCCCTCGCGTCCCACCGACATGGCGGTTGCATTTAAACTCAACGGTCAACGGTGACGGTCGTGTTTGGGAGAGCTGGGCGTGTGAAACGCTCCGGGCCGAGAACTTCTCCGAAGTCCACGATACTTCGTCGCCGACTTTTCGCCCAGTGTCGGAAACAAGTAGGAACTTTGCACCGAGTTAATTGTATTGGATCGTGTTGATTCAGGGCGAAGACACGGATATCGCAAACTGCGCGTCTCGAGATGGATCCATTCACTCAGGTAACGAAGATTGCGTGGGGTTTCGCAGATCCCCCGCGTGACTTTTTACAGATTTGAGCGACTTTTTGTCGACCATCGTTGTAGACTGGTTTTTCAATTTATCGGTCTATTGGACGGCACACATGTTTTTTTGGGTAAAATCGTGCGTATCGTTTTTAATATCTTTGTTAAATCAAGGCTCAGGAGATCGACGACGAAACTCCGAGCCGGCGACCGAATGCCTGAAATAGTTCAGTTTTTTATTTTCAGAGTTTGTACTTTGTCCCGTAATTCGCCTTCTTTAGATCGAAATAGTGCGGATAATTTTTTATATTGTTGGGAATTAATTATCCGTTGAGTGACGATGATATGTTGGACTGGCGATTGGCTGACTCAAGTCGTTAATTTTTGTATTTTCGATTTGATACTTTATCCCATAATCCGCCTTTGGATTAAAATACTGTGTATAATTTTAAATATTTAAAAGAATTAATCATTCGGTGATCAATGACGATACGCTGGACTGGCGACTGTCTGACTGTAATCGTTAATTTTTTTATTTTTCTGATACGTTGTCCCTTAATTCGCCTTTGATAACTGCTGCATTCGTTCAGAAACTTACTTTGGATGGCACAGAACGAAAGAGGGAGAATGCTGTGTTGATGTAAATATCAGCAGGAAAAGCAAATATCAGTGGGAAAAGCCTAATTATTTGTACATGATTTACAAACGTGGCTCCGTAATGTTTATTTTCAAATATACTATGTATATAATATGCAATATATATGTCACAATTGTTTTTAGTTACGAATAATTGTATGCCGATAATTAGTTTGATTACTCCGAAAAGCTACATAAAATACTTCACAAATTTCATCGAAATAACGAATTTTAGTCGTTTTTCAAATTACATTTGCTAACAATTTTTATATTAAATTTTAGAATTTTAGTCAAACGATTTAGCTCATTAATTATCCGTTTCACAACTTTCTTGCAAGTTTCTGAATTTTCGTTAACAAAATTCTTCCCCTTAAAACGGCGTATTTTCATTTGTTGACTTTTTTTTTGCAGCGTATGCTGGAACGAGCGAAAGCAAGAAGGGAGAAGCTGGACACTCAGTTGTCTAATGCGGGACACGACTTGAAGAAACGGCGCAGTCCGCTGAAAGACGCGAATGCGATATTGGCGCAAGCACCAGGTAAATATTTTTTCTCATCTACAAATCGGCGCATTGGAAACTCGTAGTAAAAAAAATTAACTTGTTTTATTCGTTTACAGTACAAGTTCAGAAATCTCCGATGGCTCCGGTAAAATTGTCGGTGAGTCCAGCAAAACCGGCAGCGGCGCCGTCGAGAGCGCCGGAGCCGACGACGCCACGGTCGCCGGTAGCGAAGCAAACTCTCGCGAAATCCCCTCGGAAAGCTTCGCCGGCTAAGAGCGCCGCTCGCGACAACAGCGCGGTCAACAAGGAAAACGGGGAGAACTCCGTGACCAGTGTCAGATCAAAGCTGCAGAGACTCGGCAAGCTGTACTCCGGTACGGAACACACTGTGCGATACGCCCACGTAGATTAGGAGAAACTGGTTCTCGGCTCGTGTATTTTCCTATACCTGTACCGGCTATCCTTGCTCGTACGGGCGAAACCGGTGAATGCACCTAAGATCGTGGCACAATTTGGGCTCGAAGTTTCTCATTCACTTATATTCTTTTTATTGCTATTACACTTGAGTTTGATAATTGTCTTCATTTATCGTATGTATAGCGTTTCAATATTATTACTTTGATATTTTTAATTTTTCGTAATATATCGATCGCGTACAATTTTTTACATCCGTCGAAATCGATTGGTCGCTTATGGTTCGAGTCCGAATTCGATTGAATGCAAAGAAAAATGATTATTGTTCAGAGAACAGCACTCGAACGAGACGGGTGAATGTATTAAAATCGTGGTATTTGTGCGCGAAGTTTCTTTTTCACTTATATTCTTTACATAGCTTGTACATTTGAGCTTCACAATTTAATTTATTTATTGTATTTATAAAGTTTCATTATTTTTTGTTTTTCGTAATATATCGCACCCGTACAATTTTTTATATCCATCGAAAACGGTTGGTCGCTTGCGTTCGAGTCCGAATTCGGTTGGAATTAAATAAAGATGATTTTTTTTCAGAGGACAGCAGTCGTGAGCTCAGCTCGCCGATTCACCGAACCGAGGAGAGATTCACAGCGGAGGATGAGCCGCCGGAAGGCCGAGCTCCGGTAAAGAGCAAAGCAAGATTGGACAGACTGGCCGCCCTCGCCTCGACGATAAACAACTGGGAGGACGATTTGTCTCACCCGACACTGTTGAAACCCGTCGAGAGCAAGGCCGAGAAGATTCAGGCCAAGCTGAACGAGCAAGTGAAATCCGGCTACGAGCCTCAGCCGGGCACGAGCGGTTGCAGTAAATGGAAAAGCAATTCCAATCAGAACAAAAAGAGCGTCGAGAGTCCGACGAAGCCACTGAAGTGGGACAAAGCAGTCCTGGAAAATCTGGTAGGTCGAAAATTTGATATTTCTACCTTAAAGCAACGAAACAAATTCCCCGGGGCGTAACGATCTATCGCAGTGCACGCTACACGTTGTAAAAAATACATATACGTCGAAAGAAAATTTGTATGAAATTTAATGTACCGGATTGATTTCATGTACAATTGCGATGAAAAATGAATGTTCGATGTATTCAAAACATTGGAAATACTTAAATATATTTATAATAATATATAAAATATATTTTTTAAATAATTTACTTTAACTTTGCTATAAAATCATTTTAATTTTAATAGTTCACTAAAATTTTTCATCACCATTGTGCATTAAATTTAATGTACCAGTTTTCGGATAAAAAATTCCACTCCGCTACATTAAATTAACAATTTTCTTTTAACAGTTGTATTTCGTTTTAATTAATTATATGAATTGCGTTGAGAAAAAATCGATGTTTTACAGGAGGCTCAGGGCTATAGTCGTACTAAAAGCAATTCTCGTCTAGTGTATGACTATAAGGATTGTTCCCAGGGATCTAAAAAGGAAGCCGAAAAGTCCGTTAAAGAAGTTAAGGAATCGCGACGATCGGAAGCGACGCGTGAGAAAAATGTAACGGAGACGGCGCCATCGTGGAAATCGGATACTCACAGGGTCGGCGTTAGAGCTCGAGCGAACGGCAATTCGCCGAAGAGTCCCGCGGCCGGTACGTCGAAGATTAGCGACGAGGCCGGACCGTCGAGAACGCCGGAAAGGTCGACGAGGAACGTCAATTCCGGGGTTAGCAATAGTCGTATGCCCGCGAGATTCGGGGGTTTCAATGGTTCGCCGAAAAGTCCGATAAAATTGTCACCTGGCTCGGTACTCAGTAAAGCTTCATTGTTCGAATCAAAGGGTACGGAGGCGAGGGCGAAAGATCCGGCGGAAATGACACTGTCCGAGAGAATGGCGCTGTTCGAGAGAAACAACAAGGGCGAAGCCCCCCTAATTCCCAAAGCGCCCCTGACGATGTCTGTGCCGACGAAGAAGCTGCTGGAACGTGAAAAATCAAACAACAGCGAGAGATCGCAACAAACTTACAACGGATTATTTACGGGACAAGCCCTTTTACATTTTTATAATATTTCACAGTTCAGATAAAATTTCATATTTCGTGTAACGTGTGTAACAGTATATTTTACAAAATTTTGTTTAAAAATTATTATGATACATTTTTTTCTATTTCATTCGTATTTTAAGACTTTTATTGCAAGCTGCGTATTGTAACAATAATTATAACTATATTAATAATTATTATATTAATAATATTGTTAGATTCAATAATAATCGATTCGATTTTTGACTCGCAGATAATGGGAAAAATGGGCCTTCCCTAAAATCGGTGAACGCCAATCGGGCGGTGTTTGAACAAGGCTTTCAGACTCAGGAGTTGGAGAACGATATTTTGCGAACGACCCAATTGGAGAGGCAGAGAGAATTGGATATGCTGAGATCGCGTTTCAATAGAAACAAGGAGATGGCACAGGCGGCAGCGGGTTCTTGCATACGCACGAGCGAGAGCAGCGAGGTCAAGTCCAACTCACCGAAAAGTTCTCCGGTCTGCCCAGTAAAACCGACACCGGCACTGGTAAAACAATTTTCAATGGTACCCGTCGTGTGCTACAACGTTCGGCATGCCTTTTCGTTTCGGACAGGTGGAAGATTTTTTGTATTAATCACCATTTTTTTTAAATTTACGTAGGAGCAAGTACCACCGGCTCCGCCGTTGCCCACGTCACAGGGCATTGAACAAAAACGCGGAATACAGATCAAAACTTCATCGGCAAAGAGACAAGGTGAAACATAATTATTTAATCATTATTTAATCGTTATTTAATCATTATTTAATCATTATTTAATCGTTATTTAATCATTATTTAATCATTATTTAATCATTATTTAATCGTTATTTAATCATTATTTAATCATTATTTAATCGTTATTTAATCGTTATTTAATCATTATTTAATCATTATTTAATCGTTATTTAATCGTTATTTAATAATTATTAAAGTCGTCGGATTTCCCTGTCTTGAAAAAAATGTAGACGTTTTTCGTTGACTTCCGTTTTAGTCGTCGGCAGTCCGCCGCAATCGCAGCAGACGATCCCGTCGGTAGTGAAGCGCATTCGTGTGTCGCCACCAAAGCCCGGAAAGCTTTATCCGAATCTGTCTGGTATCGAAAGTTCGGAGACTGAGACCGATACGGAGTACACTCTCGGCACGACGGAACCGGAGACCGCCACTTTCGACGAACAAACGGAAACGGAAACGGAAGCAGAGTATTATGTTCAGGACGAGGAACAAGATTATGACAGTACCGAGGAGAGTGAGAGTGTGGTGAACACGAGTCTCGAGAGGAGTATTCTGCGCGCTGTCAATCAGCAAGCGATTAACAAGAAGGTACTTTATCGAAAAAAAAGTATTTCATGCAGTCAATCGATCTTTATTATCGGATTTTTTTTCCACAGGGCTCGAATCGGATTAATTTTTTTTTTTTTAAATCGTGTTCTTAGCCATTAATCCCCTCGAATTATTATCGACTGCCCGAAGCATGTTGTTTATTTAAATGGACGAACAGTACGAGCGACGCAAAATATTTTTTAAATGGCAAACGACGCATTTTTTTCTACAACGCTCGATCGATCTGTCTTATTGACCGTGTTGCTCAAATAGATTTTTTTTTAAATGGTATTAACCATTAATTGCCTCGAATTACTATCGACGGCTCGAAGCATGCGGCCTATTTAAACGGACTCCCGGCAAAATATTTTTTACATGGCAAACGACGAAATTTTTTGTTCTACAGCGTTCGATCGATCCGGACCCGGACAGTACGGTATCGGATATTTCTGTGCTCGACGAGATGGACGAGTATCTGGACGAGTGCCTCGCTCGCCAAGAAGCCCAGAACGATCACGGGCCGACCCCACCGAAGTTGAACCGCGCTGGAAAAAGCCCGTCTTCCACCTCGACGAGTTTCAAATATTCTCACGGTGCGGCTTATCGTTCACCGATCAAAGCAACGCCGACACGTTCGCCGCGCAAAGGGGAGCAGTATGTGGTCGACGGCGACAGCTGTATGCCACTGATGCACAGCGTTAGTTTCTACAGGAAGCAACAATCTCAGGTGATTATAATAACCATCGATAACGGTTGATTATTATTATTAATTACCATCGAGGAAAATTAATCGAACGAGCCGCGAATATCAGTGAGCCGAGTTGTTAAATCTTTGGCACTTCACAGACACCGAAGACTCCGGTACGCCACGTAGCGCGGACCAACGACATGGATTCAGATTCGACGGGCAGTTCGACGAATACCGACGAGCTTGTTGAAGCCGCTCTGGTCCAGGAAAAGATGAAACGATTGAAGGAAGAGGTTTGCAAGCAACAGACGATCATCGGACAGGCGAGTCAGGCGCTCAACCTGTGCCACGCGACCGTAGAATTTACTGGATCGCGCGAACAGGTCGAAGGGGAAAGACTCTTGCTCGTTGCGAGTAAGTCTACGCTTATTTTTGTTCACCTGCATTCCCGAGTTTTCCCGATTCGATGTTAAACGAACGCATATCGTTCCGACAAAGGTCACATTCCCAGAGACGTGTTTCCGATAAATCTACGGAAATATACATTTTTTATTTCTAAATTTTATGGTCTACATTGAGGTTGTCCGAGACACGACAATCTGCTAGTGAATTATAATTTGGATCAGAGCTGGGCAAAGTACCAAAAAAATATGTCAAGCATAAAGTACAAAGTATCACAGGGTACTCCAAGTATCAAGTGCTTTTTGTACTTTGAGTATTTCTCTAGAACTTTTTCCAAGTAATTTTCGCAATTAGTCTTGTACCGTTAAGGAGGGAATCTCGCTGCATGCTGACTTCGCATAAGTTCGACAACAATAAGAGAAAATTGCAAGTACTTCTTGATGGTGTAAAAATCTGAATGAAATCATGTATACTAAAGGTATTGAGAAGATTAATTTTGCATAATAATAATTGCAAAATGTTATTAACAAATTCATCAAAAAATTAATTGGTTAACAAA
>JAPYZD010004987.1:0-11586 GCA_030522725.1 Ichneumoninae sp. B BG-2022a | reverse complement strand
TGCGTTTGATCTTGCGTTTGATCTTGCGTTTGATCTTGCGTTTGATCTTGCGTTTGATCTTGCGTTTGATCTTGCGTTTGATCTTGCGTTTGATCTTGCTTTCGATCTTAAGTTCGATCTTAATTGGCCACATCACATGTCGCACTGACCCTTGCACATACAATCTTATAATTTTTGGTGCACTCATATTTTATCCACAACAATTTGGGGCAGAGCAGGGCAAAATGGCACAGCGGGTCAAAACGGGATAATAAGACAAAACGCAATTTTCCAATAACTTTTGGATGGTAGCGATGGTAGCCCGTGGGGCAAAACGGGTTTGGCAATCCGGATGTATCGTTAGTACAAAATGGGGCATCCGAAAATGATTGGAAACTGGAGTTTTGCCCCCAATGTCCCGTTTTGCCCCGCTGTGCCATTTTGCCCCGGTCTCTCCTACTAGAAACCGAGCAAACTGCAGGGCCATTCGTTAAAAGATATCACCCGCGTGGCTATATCACCCCGACTTACCCTACATTTATAGAGGACATATAGGATAGCAAGTGATCAATCGTCGGGCTGCGCTATGGCCCCAAAAATTATTTAATCATAAAAAAAAAAACGGAAAAAGTGGAAACGACGCAATGACTATTATTCGGACGAACAAACTCTGAAATGTACCATCGGCACTACACGCTCCCGAGATACTATGTCGAAAAATATTTACTCTTTCCATAGAATAGCGATTGTGATTATAGTATATGCGTACGCGGTATCGGAGTTGGGCGCTTTTTCGCGAGCGTTGGAGTTGCATATAAAAAAAAAAAAACAACAATCGTTCCACGATTCCCACAGGTGAACGCACCTGTACGCGAGTGAAATTCTATGTATTCACGTTGCTACACTTTCGTCGGATCGGTGTTGTATTTTTTAAATTGAAGTTTTGCTCGACCAGTGGCGCGAGCTTGTATATCCTTGATCAATACCATCCAACCCTCCGCGTCGCGCGAACTGTTGTACCCAAACGAAAAAAGTATCGAAGCGAATATCAATTTTTATTTTTTATGTATATATTTTTTATTAAATAACATTTCGCCCGGAGCGGTTTTTTTTTTTTTGGTCTGTGTTGTTTGTTTTTTGGTTGTGTTTTGGTGTTTTTTTTTTTTTTTTTTTTTTTTTTTCGTCGATCGGCAATAAGTAACGCACGGAGACCGCGGAACGCCGCTATGCACCGGCGATAATTCATTTCGGCTACAAAAATACAGCCACGGAGCGGGCGAGATATTTATCGCCTTCGAGCTTTTTTTTACGCTCTTTCGCACCTGAATACGTAACGACGGGGTTGTTGCGAAAGCTCAAGGCTGCGCTCGCGAAGTTACCGCGCAAACTGGGCGCACGCTGTTCGGGGGAACTGACGAGATAGCCGAGCTTCGAGGTTTTACGAGCAACACCGTCACGGCAGACGCGAGCTGGTTCCGCGCTGGTTAGCTATATATATACATATATATACATATAAAGAACCAAATTCATTAGTCGTTTAATTCGTATGCAACGCAAGAACTTGGAAACTGTTGGACCAATTTACACGCGGTTTTCACCAAATGATGCATTCGTGATTCCAGATGGTTTCGGAACAAAACAAGGTCTCTATTTTCTGTTCCTGATATACTTTGAAAAGTTTGACCAATGTAATCTATTTGTAAAGTCTTTCTGGTAGAGTAGAGCGGGGCAAAATGGGGCAACGGGGCAAAACGGGGTTTTGGGTAAAACGTCGTTTTCCAATAATTTTTGGATGCCCGACGTCGTCCTATCGGATACATCAGGCTTTTCTGCCCAGTTTTGCCACCTTGACCGCTCAAAAATGATTGGAAAATTTAGTTTTGCCCAAAAACCCCGTTTTGCCCCGTTGCCCCATTTTGCCCCGCTTTCACTACTATTTTTTTCATTTTCTGAAGTCTTTCTGCGTGTAAGGTAAACGCACTAATGGCCGGATTTTTAAGGCAATATCTATCTTTAATCTCAATTTTCTCGACCATGCATCGGTCATTTTCGCAAATTGTGGTGACCAATCTCAAGATTAGAGTTTCTGGTTTTCGAAACACATCCATTGAATACTTTTGTAATATCTTGAAAAATATTTATCTACGAAAACGCTGGGAACGTTAGATGTACCCGTGGCTGGACAGCTATTTGTGGGTGTGTCCCAATTTTCGGACATGACGTGTCCCAATGTTTCCGGTTTTCAAAACACACCCATTAAAAACTTTTGCAATATCTTCTATGCTGATCTTTCGCATGGATATCAATGACTAATTGTAGATACTATTTTATAATAGAATACTGTTCTTTAACGTAACCATGCCCAAATATACAACGACGAGTGACAATAAGAAGGAGCAGCAAAAAAATGATACAATGAAAATTACAAATCATAATTCAAATTAAAGCACATAACAACCAAAAATTAACCTAAAGCAATAAAATATGAAAAACGATCAACTTTAAAAATAACTGTTATTTTTTTAACCATTACCTTCGCAGTAAATTCAAGTTTCCGGGCCAGTTGTCCGGTAACTGTGAAGTTTCCGGTCATCGGTGCATTTACCTTACTAGATCCGTATGCGAGGGCTAAACCGCGAAGCACCTTCGGGCAGCGTTTGGGTTCAAAATTCCGTCCGATGCATCGAGGGATTGTTTTAATTCGCAATTTGATTATGGTCCGCGAGTGAATCACTGGATTCATTCGACTGTAGGCGCGCACCACGACGGCAATGACCATCGGCTGAGTTCGGATCAATTGTGTACACCGGCGGTGGCAACGAAATGTGCGTATCTCTCTAATGACTCGACCGGACCATCGGGGCCGCGCATAGTCGATGGACGAATGCTCTCGCGTATACATATACGGTACATCGATAAGCCTAATTACGCGATGGGTTTGTCAAATGTTGAACCCGCACGGAGAGTCTCGCACACTATCGCGCCTCTCCGTATCCCATATCGAGCCTCGCCGATCGGTTCGCGATGCTTCGTTTCGTTAAAATTAGTATCTACGCGCTAATGACGATAACGCTAGGCAAACACCACGGCAAGGATTGTTACAGCCGAAATCCGATAATTAGTACATTAATAGAAAATAAACCAATAAGGCCCCACCTACCTGTGCAACGCGACCGAGAAACGATTACGATTTCTCGAGTATGATTTCGCTTCCGCCCAGTCGATTATTACCGGAAATCCTGACGGTAAACCTAGGGGAGAGCCGGGCGAAACGGGACAGTGGGGCAAAACGGGACAGTGAGAACAAAACTCAATTTTCCAATAATTTTTGGATATCCCCACAAATATTGGAATTAAATGTTTTCCCAACGATACATAAGGATTTTCAACTCCGTTATGTCCCACGCACACTCAGAAAAAAAATTTATTTGACGGCCACCGTTTATTTGGTTTAAGTAAAAATTTTGTTTATTTAAATAAATATTTATTTCATTTAAATAACTATTTACTTAATTTAAATGAATATTCGCCACCATCCAAAAGTTATTGGAAATGTTGCTTTTTGCCTCATCCCATTTTGCCCCGCTATGCCATTTTGCCCCGCTCGCCCTTACGAAGTTACTCGGAAATTTTCGAATGCCGAGAATTAATTAGTGGCGAGGCAGTAATCGTCCAATCGGGCGGTTGGTCCGCCAAAAGGAACCCGAAAACTGTAACGCCGATAATCCATGGACGCGAACGCGGCCAACGAATATGAATCACTTGCCAATTAATTTATCATCGAACAAAAATATAATAAGGTACAGTAGAACCTCACTTATCCGACCTTTGATCAACCGAGCCTCCGCCTTATCCGAGGCACGCGACTCAATATACGATTTTATGAAGGTCGGCAAGAAAACCGCTAAATTTTAGCGTTAAGCAAGTCAATGGAAAAAAAAACGCTGGGAAGGAAGCTTACGATTTTATTGGAATAAGCTGCTTTAATAAGCTATCGGCCAAGATAAAGAAAGTGTCGGGTCATAAAGAATTTTAAAAGAAGTTAAACGAATGAATATTAAAGACTGAATTTTTAAAGTTATTTAAATGGATTAACGCCTCTTAGAAAAATCAAATGTCATGTACAGATTCTATGTCTATGAGATTTGCTATGTAAGTTAGTTTATCAGATTGGAGGTCGCGAACAAGCCCTTAAGGACTTACGCGACCAGCTCAAAAAGCCAGTATTTACGAATAATTTTGAATCAAATCAACTATATGACATTATATATTATTTTCGTAAAAAAAAAGAAAAGAAAACAAAGCAATGTATACACTTGAGCAGCCGCAATAAACATTATTATTATAGATTATAAAGGGTTAACCGATGTGCAGGCTCGAATAAGACGGAAACCTCGGCCAAAACGCATGAGTCTGAAATTTCACTTATTCGACTTACGCTCTCCCCAACAATACCTCGGATAAACGGTTTTCCACTCTACAAAGTAAATTGCATGGGAGAAATAAATAAACAAAAAAACAAACAATAATCAAGGTGTGATAATGACGTTTAATCATAAATCAATAAAATTATTTAATTAAATAAATAAATTAAATTTGTTGTTTTATACACATATTTATATATATAATAATAATTATATATATATATAAAATATAAATAGGGTCCCGAGATTGCCGCGCGGAGTACGGCGCGCTTACGTGTACCCCCTTAATTTTATACCGACTCGATACTTCCGAGGGGCTTCGACCCTTGACGTCCCGCGCGTCTTTCCCAACCCCGTTCCTTCGTTTCCCTTTCGTCCACGTACGCGTCTCGCCGGTGCGAATCCTCCCGGATTTTTCGACGAACCATTCGTGCGCCACGCGACACGAATCCACTTCAGCCCCTCGATATCCCGCGAACTAAGGAGCTACAATGCCAATATCCCCGACTAAGCCCGTCCTGCCCACCCTCTATCGACCAAGTTTCGCTCGAAGCGATAAACTGTCTTCAACATTTTTTTTCTTTTTTTTTTTTCATCGACGACTTCTCGCGCCGCAATATACAGGAAGCTTCCTTCTCGTTCGTGATGACAATAAATTGTCCGGAAAAAAAAGTGTAAACCAAATCATCGTTTCCGCTCACACCCGATGCGAGCGAGAACGACGAACGGAAGCTCGAAGAAGGATTGACTAGGGTCCTCGAGAACTAATCTCGACGGACTCGACGCTTGAGAAAAAAATAAAAAATAAAAAATTGTTAAAAAAATCGTGGCAATGACGAAAAAAACGAATTCTCCCCTCTCGGACGAGACGAGCGAGACGAGAGGAGAGAATGTAATCCACTTAACGCACATCGCGGCGGTTTGAGTGGCCTCGTAGCTTTAATTTCTGCTATAATAAAAGTCCGCAACGAGAGCCACACTGGAAAACAAAAAATAATCATCCCACTCTCTCGTATCTCTTATACCTAATATATCATAAACTTCTGGCTAACAATATCCTAGTGTGTGTGTGTGTGTGCGTCTTGGTGTCTCTGACTCTTTAACTGTACAATCGCGAGCTTTGCATAATATTATATTGCGCAACAACGCACTCAGAAAAAAAATTTATTTTACGGACACCTTTTATTTGGTTTAAGTAAAATATTTATTGGATTTAAATACATATTTATTTTAATCAAATAAATATTTACTTTAATCAAATAAATATTGTTCTTAAACCAAATAAACGGTGGTCGTCAAATAATTTTTTTTCTGGGTGTGGTCAAAAGTAAACGTTTCGTTCACTTTCGTCGCAAAGGACGAAAGTGAACGAAAAGCGAACTGCGCATGCGCGACTCCGTCATTTCACCGCAGGTTCACAACTGGCATGTAATGGGACACTTTTGGCCCGCAAGACTGCCACGTAAAGTGCCGCGATTCATGCACGTGTGACAAAAAATCTCTGCCCGGCGATTCTGCGAGTCGCGTTTCTTATCGCGCGGCTTTCGCGCCCGCCCCGGATCTTCCGCCTTGTCCCGACACGCGGCACGCCTTTCGCTCGAGGACGCGGATCGGAGACACCAAAGTGCGTCAGCTGCGAAAATTTTGGCAGCCGCGAAGGCCCGAAAAAAAAAAACAAATTTGATTCTCGTAAAACTCGGCGATTAACGAGAATCCTAACAGACGTCTGGCCGGGCGATTTTTACGTAGACGTAGTCTCGCAGTCGTCGAAACTATTTCGGTGTGTGTGTGTGTGTGTGTGTGTGTGTGTGGAGCCTCGTGCCGAGCGAGCATCGCTCGTTTCGTCTTCATCCTCGTCTTCCATCAATCTCTTTCGCCCTCGTCTCCAGCCAGACCCGCGCTTTAACTTGACTTTGAAATCGCCATTCGCGCACACACCCGCGCACGCGTACGCACACACACGTAAATTTACAGAAAAAGAATTTGGGACACGTGGCGCACGGTCTGCCCGTACTCCGTGGTATCTTGATCGTCGCTTATTCGCTGTGATCCCGGGACTCTTTGGTATAATGTTTCTCTACAGTAATAAGGCGGCGGCGATGGAACCGGTATCAGCTTTAAAATATACACGTCGCGATGAAACAATAAAAAAAATGAAAGAATGGGGAAAGTAAACGTGACTCGGCAGATGAGACCGGGGTTTAGCGCACCCGATTTTGCAACGTTGCTGGCGTTTGTCGGGGAATGGAAATTGGCCGGTTTAAGGATTTTTTTTATAGAGGGCTAAAAACAATTAAATTTCGTGGAGAATTGTTATGAAAAATTGATGTACGGTGTATTAAAAATTTTTTAAATACTTTGATTTTATAAATTTAGTTTCATTTGACTAGTGTAGAAAAAATTCTTATGAAATTTAATGTACTGGCGCTGGAAGTTTTTATGCATGAGATGGTATGTTAAATTTCATGGAGAATTGTGGTGAGAAATTCATGTACGGTATATTAAGAACTTTAGAAATAATTTACTTTAATTTTATTGTACATAACACTTTAAATTTCAATGTAAATGTCCATTAATTTTTCACCAAAATTGTACATTAAATCTAATGTACTAGGTTTTGCAAGAAAAATTCCAGTCGGATGCATTAAATATTCAATTTATTTTAACAGTGATATTAAAGTACTTCAATTCCAAAAATTTACTTTAATTTCACTGTAAAAGCATATAAATTTTTCATGACAACTGTGCGTTAAAAATTTCAGTCCGGTGCATTAAATTAAAATTTTTTCAAGCATTGTATACACTGAGCCAAAGAAATCGTTGGATTAACCACGGCGCGTTGATGTCCGTTTAAAGGTGTTATTAGGTTGTTAAAACAAAAAATTTTCTTTGTATTGACAAATTTTGAATTGTTTCATGCAAACAATCGTATAACAAAACAATGTTTTATTTGTACCAAACAAACAACAGCTTTAAACGTATGTCAGCGCGTTTGATTAATCGAACAATTTCTTTTACCTCAGTGCAGCCATGCACCGAGAAAAATAATCGATTGCGTCGACAAAGTGAGCGCTTACGGGTGGCGAAGCGAATTTTTGGTTGATCGAACGAAATAATCGTCACAGTACGTTAAGAAACATTCGATTCGACGGCCTTTTAGTTTTTATCAACGAGGTATTTCTTTCGATAAACCAAACATTTGTTCCGCCACTTACAAGCGCACACTTTGTTGACTAAATTGATTTATTATTTTGTGCGATATGCAAAAAAAGGCAAGCCAAGTACAACTTCGTACTCGATGGAAATAATATTCCCGGGGCTCGCGTTTGCACGAAAGTTCCCTGCCGAAAGTTTTGTTTCACATCGCGTTTTCAAACCGCGACCCTCACCGCCGCCTCGCTCGTGGTATTTACTTACATTCATTTATCTCAATTATTTACCCGACTGTATCGGACGATCTCGCGACGCGATTCGTCGAAAAATTCACCCCACTAATCGTAATAATGTACATTGTCAAACGATTCAAGTAGCACATGAGACAGTTTAAACCGACGTATATCCATCCGACAACTCAACCGCGATGGAAAATTTATAGAAAAAAAAAAAATCGTTATCTTCACGACCTTATGTATTATATATTACGCTCGCAACTCGCCCGTAGCGTCGGTCGCTCCCTAATGCCCGATACTTCGTCAACTTTGTCGTGTGACTCGTTTCGTTTCCTTTTATTTATTTATTTGGTAGATACACCCGCCTCACGCGCCGATTCGGCCTACGTCCTAGCAACGTTGCGCAACGTCCAATTTCGCGACGCTTTCGTATACCACGTCGACGCGACGTGGCGTTTATTTTTTTATATTTTTTTGGAACGTTTTTCATACTTCAGTATTTCGTTATGGTCGATTTCCGCGACGTTTTTGTTTCGTACGACAGTATTTTTCGTGACGCCCGTAATCGTGACGTTCTGCACTATGGCACATCGCAAGGTCCAATTCCGGGACTTTTGGTATCCATAGTTTTACGCCTATTTTATACTTCCGCGCCGTTGAGGCGTGCACGTCACAGTGTTTATCGTATTAGTGACTGACCGAGATCTACAATAGTTTTTTTTGTTTTTTTTTTTTTTTCACTTGACGCGCAGCCCTTTGCAATATGCGAGAGATATTGTGGATACAAGGGAATTGCGAGGGAACACCACAAGTATATAGTCGATACTTATTGGGGCTCCCGTTTTACTATCGCTAGCAGTAGTACGAGGTTGAGAGTCCGAGCTTGCACGAGAATGGCGCCCTATGGCGATTGTACACACTTCCGGTGCTGATTACGTCCTTGGTCTCGCACCGCAGACCCGTGAAACCCTCGGCGCATCTGAAAAATAAAATCAAACGAAAAAAGACGTTACTTTTTCGGTTACTTAAGAGGCTTAAGTAAATGGGTAAAAAGGCATATTATATTAGGCGTATTTCGTGATTCTTTTTTTTCTCGGTAAATGTACGCTCTATGGTTTTAATTTTTTTGGGGTCGAAGGAGAATATATTAAAGACAATTTAGAAATTTTTTCATGCAATTTAATTGTTATTATATATTTTTTTATGGGTCGACGTAAACAATTTTTTTTAAGATCCTCTGCGATGTCCCTGATTTCAACTTGTCATTTTGTCAGAAACAAACAATTTGAATGATTTCTTGACAAATTATATGGAATGCGGTCCTTGACGAGGGAAGAAAAATTGGTAAATGACGGGTGTTTGAAAAAGTCGATTTTTACCCATTTTCCAACACTGAACCATTTTTAATAATTATTATTTTTTTAAATGCGAGACCGTCAAGGACAAAAAAATCTATTCACGTATATCGATAGAAATTTTCAAAAAAAACCATCAAGCCATTTTTGGGATATCAGGGATATCTTGAAGAAGGCGTCCAAAGTTTGGCCGCGGCGACATTCGGTGAATTTCTATATCCAAATTTAACAGAACATTCTTGACACTATAAACGATTAGAAAAAAGATAATCTTAATTTTGCTGTGGCGTGAGTCTTTAAGTCCCAAACGTGAGTCCCAAACGCTTCGGGCCACTCACTCTGGGTTCGCGTAATGAAAAGTTTGAGAGTTGATAATTCATCAGAAACGGGAGAACGCGCTTCCCTCATTGACCCAAGAGTCGAGCCTCGTCGAGAAGGATTACAATTTCACTATTTTCGCAACCCTTGAATCGTCTTCCGGTTCTTGTGCGCACTGACTTACTCCACTCCGGTAAGTTTCGCCGCATCCCCTCCCTCCCACCCTTTATTTCACAGGCACTCGCACCGCACACCGTCGTAGCGTGTATAGAGGAGCTCCAAAGAAACTTTTTTCCCCGGCTAACTTAATTTAATAATGCTCGAGCGTCGTGGAACGCAATTTCAAAGATAACACTTAGCTGGGCGGAAGTGCGCGTCTCTGCCAGCCCTTTGCAACCCCACCGGCTTCATTCCCTCGTCGGAATACTGGAAGCCGGAAAGAGCGGGCGACGGCGAGGCGTTTCTGGCTTCTTGGATAGGTTGGGGAAATGCGAATATGCGCTGAAGCGCCAAAGCCTCACGTACCAGAACCGGCGAACTTTCGAGCGAAAGCGCGGAAAAGGAAACGATGGAAAAGAGACGGGAAAATGCATTTCTCGGTTGGTAAGAACGCCGTTTCTGATGCCAATTCGTTGGAAAAGGCCGGGCTGCACTTTCGCTCCACACTTCGCCATAGTCATACGACGAACTTCATTATCGAACATAGTGACGCGTTTAGCCTGCTCTACACCCAGAAGAAAAAATTATTTGACGGCCATCGTTTATTTAGTTTACGTAAAATATTTATTTGAATGATGTAAATAGTTACTTAAATGAAATAAATATTTATTGAAATGAAATAAATATTTATTTAAATGAAATAGATATTTATTTAAATAAAATAAATATTTTACTTGAACCAAATAAACGGTGGCCGCCAAATAAATTATTTTTCTGGATGTACCCAACACGATGATTTTATTCTTTGCTATTAATGGTCTTCGCTCAGATAAACGCGTTTATCCATTTTCTCCTAAGACGAACTGAGTTACTTGTCGTATTCGTACATCGCAAATTAGGGTTCGTTTCAACTTCTCAAGCGCCGTCGAAAAAATGGCAAGTCGTCAAAACGTAATAACAACATTGCAATTATGGTAATTTATGTAAAGCGTCAATTTTTGTATCGCCGCTGTTTATTATCTTCATGGTAAATTATCCGTTATTGTAAAACCATGGTTCTGTCGAATTGGAAGATATCGCAAATTAAGGCTCGTTTCGACCCCTCGTGCGCCGTCGAGAAAATGGCAAGTCGTCAAAACGTAATAACAACATCGCAGTTCTGGTCATTTATGTAAAGCGTCAATTTTTGTATCGCAGCTATTTATTATCTTCATGGTAAATTACCCGTTATTGTAAAACCATGATTCTGTCGAATTGGAAAATAAAGCGGTGAGTATCGCCCAAACTAAGGGAGCGAGAGCGTAACAGCTCCATTACTGAATATAACTGAACGTATAGAATTGACAAATAGGTCGCGAGGGCAGAGACCGCATACGCGAGGCTTATATGAATTAACAGGTCAGCCGCACGGAGATTGATAATCGATCGTCACTTCGCAATCGAGTGACAGAGCTCGGAAATCAGACGTCGCGGAGTCTCGTCGTTATACACAGAAATTAATTATTCGTCAATTGCGTGTTATGGTTAATTGGTTATTTTGTCAAAATATAAAGTGGTAAAATTATTTAATGTCATTTTACCGGAATGAGGATCTGTCAGCTCATTAAATTGGTTTGTTCACCTCAATAAAAGTCTATTAAGACACAATTACGCAAATCAACGTTATAATAAACTTGTACATTGTAACTAATGTAGCGATGAGGATTGACTGAGACACACGATATTGTATAAATGACCGGAATAGCTCGGTATGACAAATTACAAACGTAGGGTAGAGCGGGGCAAAATAGGGCAACGGGGCAAAACGGGGTTTTTGGGCAAAACGTAGTTTTCCAATAATTTTTGGATGCCCGAATTCACCCTATCGGATACATCAGGCTTTTCTGCCCAGTTTTGCCACCTTGTCCGATTCAAAAATGATTGGAAAATTTAGTTTTGCCCAAAAACCCCGTTTTGCCCCGT
>JAPYZD010004986.1:0-10503 GCA_030522725.1 Ichneumoninae sp. B BG-2022a | reverse complement strand
AGTACCTTTAGTATACATGATTTTTTTCAGATTTTTACACCATCAAAAAGTACTTGCAATTTTCTCTTATTGTTGTCGAACTTATGCGAAGTCAGCCCGTAGCGAGACTCCCTCCTTAAATAGAATCTTTTTTTTATCCAAAATGACAACAAATTTATTAAGAGCTAAACTATTAATTTTACCAAACCGTTATAGCCGATTTTTTTACATATCTTTCGCGAGTAGAAAATGAAAGTGTGAATTTTTTAAAAAACAGTTGGACTAAAAAAAAAGGTCGAGCAGTCGAGATTTTTTTTTCTTCAGCAGAAAGGAGGCTTTGGAGTTTAAGGGTTAAAATGGATGTTTTTGAGAATAAAGTACCTGTCGCGTTCCGAGACATGAGTCGCAGAGAGGATCGCTGCAGTCTCGGCCGCATCTCGGCATTCCGAATCCGCCGTTGGACGGAATTCGTGAGTCCCGGCTCGCGCCGAAGCTGTCGCTGTTGACGACCTGGAGAAGGCTGCTGATGAGCGAGTCGACGCTCAGATCGTCCGGGGATCTTCCGTAACACTGAGAATTTGCGCTGCTGCCCGAGGAAGCCGTGCCCGGCGGACTCGTACTCGAGTACCCCGACCTGATTCCTTCCCATGACGAAGTATTGGCCCCCTAAAAAAATATCAATTTTTTAAAATAAAATTGGCATGTATTGGCCATTTTTTGGGGTGACATTTCGAATTCGCGGAAAATATGTTCTCGGAGCGTTTTTGTTATGATTTTCGAATTGTGCTTAAAAATAAAAGTAAAACCTACGTTGTTAGATATTGGCTGGCATATGTTGAAGCTAGCTGTGGTATTTCGGTGGAGTAGGCCGATCGGCTCGAAGATACTTACCCCACGACTGTAGCCTTTCTCATGACTCATCGTGAGGCTTTATCCACCGCAGGCGTCCAGGCTCCTTTAAGCCAAAGACGACGCCCTATCCTCACGTACACCTCCCTGATATTATTTTCTGGAAAACATCGAATTGTTTATATTATTTTTGTGTTCTTTTCTCTAATTGTCATTGACAATTGTGTTGCAAATCGATATTGGCGATTGCATTGCAGATCGATATTGACAGTAGGTTTTAAATCAGTATTGGAAATAGGTGTCCAATCGATATTGGCGATAAGCCGCAAATTCATGTTGACCATAGGCTACAGATAGACATTGGCAATGTTACAGATCGACATTGGCAATACGCTGCAAGTCGACATTGACAATAGATTGTAAATTGGCATTGGCAGTTGGTTTCAAACCGATATTGGCAGACGGTACCAAATCGATATTGGCAATTAGTTTCAAATTGATATTGGCAGCTGGCTCCAAATCGATATTGGCAGTTGATTTCAAATCGAAATTGGCAGACTCTTCCAAATCGATATTGGTAGTTGATTTCAAATCGAAATTGGCAGACTCTTCCAAATCGAAATTGGCAGACTCTTCCAAATCGAAATTGGCAGACTCTTCCAAATCGATATTGGCAGTTGATTTCAAATCGAAATTGGCAGCCTCTTCCAAATCGATATTGGCAACAGTTTTCAAATCTATATTGACCCTGCGTTGCAAGTCGATATTGGCATTCGTTTAACATCCCTCGAACACTCTGTACATTGCGTTTAAAAAAATGAACCATAGGAACGAATGACAATTTCAAACGGTCGTGAGGAACAGGTACGCCGTAGGTTTTCTAAAATAGAACAACCGCCGTTTCTGAGTTAGGCAGGAAAGCAGGGAAGGGCCCGGCTCGGAAACGGGCCGAACCGCCCGGGTACCCAAGATCTCGGGGTCCCAAAGGTCCCGGCGAACGCTACGGGACCCCTTGGAAATCAATAACCAAAGGGAAATTCGTCCGAAAGGGCGAGCGAGAAAGAACCGGCCCGAGAGAGAGAGAAAAACCGAAAAGGAAGCCTCCCCCCTCCCCCTTTTCTAATCCTAAACTACACCGGTTACTCGTGACGAACTCGTTTCGCACGAGCCCAATTTTAGTTCCCGTACATCCTGCTGACAACCCGAACGAACTAGCTAAACATAAGTTCTTCGAGATTTCAAAACACCGAGGAAAAAAATTTTTTTTTTTTATGTAAAATTTCATAAATTGATGATTTAAAAAAATTGGGAAAGTAACTGTGCGGCAATGAAATTGATCGTTTTACGTCGAGACTGCAGTATTTTTTCTGGTTCAATTTTTTGAGTAATCAATTTATTACAATCTACTCGCGACGATGTCGATGGGGGAAAAAATTATAATAATTTACAGCGGGATTGAATTTTTAATAGAGTTGCGTTTTCGGAGCGGTGAAGGGGGGGGGGGGGGAATTGGTCGTCCTCCATGCCGGGCTGAATTCATAATGTTTTCAACCCTTTGACGCCAACAAAGGTGCTATTTGATCTCCTATTTTAATGAAATTATTAAATGTGTGAGAAAAAAAACGCGACACGAAAAATCACGATTTACGAACACGAATTTGAAAAACAAGGCCATCAGAAAAATCCGGCAAGCTTTTTTAAACCTACACCCGTTGTGCCAATGTTTGACAATATTTTGCTTTCGATATCTTATTTTTGAATAAATCGCGTGGAAAAAAACGTAAATAAATTATTTCGCCCAAGTAAAATAGCATCTTTAGTGTTACGACAAAAATTGCCAATATTTTATTTATTTTAGTAAAAAAAAAAAAATGTCTCGTGACAAAATTATCCGGTTCACGCGGAGAGATGTACGGATCGGATATTTCGGCACGGGAGCGAAAGCACAAAGGCCTGGGCACAGCGGTGTATTTATATACGGTACAATGGAGGGCCAGGCATTTCCTTTCGGTGGGCCGTTTTTCCGAGAAATTTTCTCGATTTTTCAGGCCCACCGGAGGAACGGAACGGTCCCGTTGGACCCCACGTAAGCCCTCCAGGCCGCCACACATGCCGGCTCGGCCGACAGTCAGGAAGAGAAAATAGAAATAAGGAGAGGAAGGTGCCTCGAATTTTCCATCGCCAGAACTGAGTGAAACCATCGGGCTCTTAGGCTTCCGGACGGTGAAGAGCCTGCGGCGAGATGCTGCATAAATCATTGAACCGGCCCACTCGCCACTTAATATTTATTCTCGACATTTTCGACCATAAAACGTCGGCACTTTCGTCGGAGGACACACCGTATTTTTTCGGTCGAATGTCGTCCTGTTAGCGTCCAAACTAACATTGGCAAATGGATATTGGCAAGAAGTACCGGACTCGTGTATTGGCGAAACGTTGCGAAGAAATTTAATAGAAATGAGTGTTGGCTACAAGTATCGGCTGGAATGCGGTATTGGCGACGGTTATTGGAGTCATTTACTGCCAATGTGGACCTGTAATGAACATTGGCGAGGTCTATTGGGGTCGTTTATTAATAACATGGCATGTGGATATTTATTGGCGAGCTGCATTGAACTTATTAGAAGTGCGTATTGGCTACATGTACCAACCGGAATGCGGTATTGGCGACGGTTATTGGAGTCATTTATTGACAATGTGGACTTGGAATGAACATTGGCGAGGTCTATTGGAGTTGTTTATTAATAATATACATTTATTGGCAAGGTGCATTGAACTTATTAGAAAAGCGTATTAGCTACATACGCATTTTACAGGTACCGGCCGGAATGCGGTATTGGCGACGGTTATTGGAGTCATTTACTGCCAATGTGGACTTGGTATGAACATTGGCGAGGTTTATTGGAGTCATTTATTAATAATATGGCATGCAGATATTTGGAGAGTTGCATTGGCGAGTTGCATTGAACTTATTAGAAATGCGTTTATTGAACGATTATTGGAGTCATTTGAAGTACACATATTAACAACGTGTACTTGAAATGAGCATTGGCGCGGCGCATTAAACTTATTAATTGATAATCTGCTTTGAAAATACGTATCAGCGTTATTTATCGAAAATACGGGTTGCTAGGAATATATTGGCGCCATTTATTAGCAATATCAACAGCAAGTACGTATTGGCAACGTTTATTGGAGTATATTGGCAACCCGTGCTCGAAATACTTCCTGTAGGTACAGAAATATTCTATTAGAATAGGTATTGTAAATAGAATATCTATTAAAAAAATACACCTATTGGCATTATGCGTTGCCAATATATACGGAAACTGAAATGAATCAATCGGTATTTTTTTTCTTCTCATACCACGAGTGATTCACTCGACACAGTACAATATATATATGTATATATATATATGTATGCATAGAGACGACAGCAGTGAGCCAGTGGAGTGAATGAAAAAGAGCGAAGGGACACTTGAGAAAGACAGAAAGAATGGAAAGAAAGCCGAAGGAAAGAGATTCCGGAAAAAGATTGGTCCGTTCGTTGTCGTCGATGGCACAATGTACCGGCAACATCATGGGGGGGGGGGGGGGGGGGGGGTATACACGTCCCGGCGAGGGGCGGGGGCGGGGGGGGGGGGGGGGGGTCGGATATATACGTCACGGCGAAGGGGAGTGAAGGGCCCCGACAGAAGGGGAATGCAACACACCCCTATACGTGTGTTTTCGAAAAACCGATAATCAATACCAAATCCATCGGTCACGTCTAGCCGTTCATACGTACGTTCTCATTTACACGCGCCAATGATTACCATTCGTTTGTTCCAACACATTCTCTGAATTTCGATACTCCAACATAATTCATTGAGCGATGGCGATTGGAATTCATTGGCCGATGTTATCGAATAGCGTTTACATTGTTTCAATGAGGAATTGTTATTTTTATTTTACTTTTTTTTCATTGTATTGGCCAATTTAGTGGGTAGTTATTTTATGAAGGGAAATATTGCGCGATTCGATGGGACGTTCAATTTTTTTTACGACGAACATACCAGCGTGGATACAAAGTAGAGGGCACGTGAAAGGCGATGTGAGAGGCGTATAATGTAAGATAGGGTGTAAAAGTGGGTGGAAGAGGGGAGGGATGCTCCGACTCCGCCGAGACGAAAAAAAAGATCGTCATGGAGACCAAGGTCAGCAGGCGGGACGGGCACGGGAGAGGATTGGAAACTCGGGAAAATGTGAGGAATGGAGAGCAAAGTCAATCCCGACGAAAATATCGGTATGTGTGAAAATATTTTCTAACATAGACGCTTTCCGCTAATACGTGAATGTAAGGTTGAAAATATTTAAAAAATACATTGTCGATATTGGTGAGTAACGCCAATGTATTTGTCACTACATCGAGGCATCGCCAATGCGCATTGGCAATATGTGTTTATGAAATTCCCATGCAACTTTGGCAATGCACAGCTATAGTGAGTTAATTTTAGTATTGGCAAATAGGCCAATGTTTTAGCGGCCGAGTTAACAAAAGTGTTACGCTTACGCTTATGTTTTCTACGTATCAACTTTTTCAATTTTATTTGCTTGCTACTTGCCAATGCATGTTCCGAACATTTTCCGCTCATATGCTCGCCAATACATTCTTCCATTTTTTTTTTTGGTTACTATGTAAGTTGCTTTCCACTTTGCCGATACATATTTAGAATATTTTCCCCGCACAATCATGCCAATATCGTATTCCACGTTCCTTTCTCTATTTTATTTGTTTCTCATCTAGCCAATGCACATCGCCAATACTATGTGTTTTGTATGTATCAGAAAAAAGTCATCACGAATTATTGTCACGTAATACACCGAAAGATACGCCACGACGTCAATTCTTTCCGCCTTGGATTTTCTAACATAGACGCTTTCCATTAATACGTGAATGTAAGTTTGAAAATATAAAAGCAATACATTGTCGATATTGGCGAGTAACGCCAGTGTATTTGTCACTACATCGAGGCATTGCCAATGCGCATTGGCAATACTTGTTTATGAAATTCCCATGCAACTTTGTCAATGCACAGCTACAATGAGTGGTTTTAGTATTTGCAACTAGGCCAATGTTTGGGCGATACGAGTTAACAAAAAATTTACGCATACATGTTTTCTACGTATCAATTTTTTTCAATTTTTCTTGCTTGCTACTTGCCAATGCATATTTCGAACATATTACAATTTACATAATACATCCTTTCAATTTTTTTTCTACAATGTAAGTTGCTTTCCACTTTGCCAATACCTCTGCCAATACGTATTTATAATTTTTTCCCTGCACGATCATGCCAATATTGTATTCCATGTTCCTTTGTCTGTTGTATTTGATTCTCATCTAGCCAATACACATCGCCAATACTATTGCTTCATATGTATCGAGAAAAAAGTCGTCACGAATTACTATCACGTAATACATCGAAAGATACGCCACGACGCCAATTCTTTCCGCCTTGAGGGAGGGGGGTACGTCGAGGAAATTATACACGCTATACGCGTTCGCAAACGTATATGTCGGCAGATAAAGGCGTTTACGTCAAAAGCCAAGCGGCCACCCACGTAATCAAATAATTTGAACGAGGGAAGGGGGTAAAGGAACTTAAAGGGGGTTTGAGACACCCACGCAGTGTGGTTCGTCGGGAGCCGGCAAACCCGATGGTATATTCCGTACGTACTTTGTACCACAGGGGAGGAAAACTTTTCTTTCCCTAATTTATTTTTCCCATTACTTTGTTCCGTCGCTGTCATGCCACAATTTTGTTTTTTCATTACAAAAGAAATTAAAAAAAAAAGTTAATTAGTTAATGGACGACTGAACAAAAAGTTGTTATGACACCCAATGGCGAATTGCAGACCTTGACTAACTAGAGCGTCGATATTCGACCAACATCGTTGTGACCCGTTCATTTTTATTCGCCAATAATTCGGGCAAACTCAAACTGCCGCAGACTTCGAAGGATCGACAGGTCCATTTTTGTTGGAAGAAAAATTGGATTGGCGGAGAAGAAATTGGGCATCGAACTATCAGAACATTTTTCCACATTGGTTCGGTAGAGATCAGCCAATGTTTCATATATTGGCCCGCTCGGCATGGATCCAAGAAATTCAATACATATTGTATGTATTGTGCCATAAACATCTAGCGTAGTGGCCACTATATCGTAACATATTGGCCCATAAATCTGCACGTATAGGCTAACGCATCTTAACATTTATGGGTCAACATGGCCAATTGTAGCCAATACGTATTCTCATATTGGCTGATACAGACCCGCATCGGCCAATGCATTTTTCACATTGGCCAATGCGTATTCTCGTATTGGCTAATGCATATTCCCGTATTGGCCGATACCCGTGTCGGCTACTAATCGTCCATGCATCGGCCAATGTGTTTCTCCCTTGAAGGACGCGTCAGCCAATACGCGTACAATGCACGAAGCGAGCATTGGCCAATGCGTATTCTCGTATTGGCTAATGCATATTCCCGTATTGGCCGATACCCGTGTCGGCTACAAATCGTCCATGTATCGGCCAATGTGTTTCTCCCTTGAAGGACGCGTCAGCCAATACGCGTACAATACATGAAGCGAGCATTGGCCAATGCGTATTCTCGTATTTTCTAACGCATATTCCCGTATTGGCCAATACCCGTGTCGGCTACAAATCGTCCGTGTATCGGCCAATGGGTTTCTCCCTTGAAGGACGCGTCAGCCAATACGCGTACAATACACGAAGCGGGCATTGGCCAATGCGCGGAAATGATTTACCACCGGACTAACAAATTCCTTTCGTATAACGGTCCTAGCAGTTCTAGGAATCGCAAAACAAACGTTGGCACGAATCTGCCATTGGCAACGCAGGACCAAGGTCGAACGAATCATCGACCGCAAAAAGCATTCCCCGATCGATATTAAAAGAAGTCCCGACGATGAAGCTTTTTTTCCCGAGCCCCAAAGATTGCGGCTACGCAACAAGCCCGTATGAAGGAACCTTTATCTTTAAAGCTCGGCGAGAGAGTATCGAACTGTTCCTCAGCCGCTCTCGAGGAAAGCTTTCACTCTCGTTAGAGTCCAATGTCACGCGCCGAGCCCCGAACGCTCGAGCGAGTTTCGGTGGCACACGACGCTATCGACCGTTCTCATCTCAGATAATTTATACGATACAATGTATAAATACGAAAATTGTCAAAAATTAAAACGGACCAACAGGACGATGGAAACGATTTTTGGGGAAGGGGGGCGGCAAAATGGACCAGTGTCCTTAACTTGATGTGAGGTGACCTTTTTACGGACCTCAATAAGTTGGTAAAATTGTCCGTATTGACCGTTTTATCCTACTTATTAAAAAATAAAAAGTTAGACAAAATATATATGTATATATAGAGGTATGAAAATACGAGGTCGATTTCGGATAATCTATCGCATGTATTGACAATGCGTGCACGTGCCAAATCGCTTTCTTTCTCGTATATTTCTCGTCTCACTCGCCCGGCCGGGAATTCCTCGAGAGTCCGGGCCGGAAGTGCCTGTTACGTCACAAGACGTTCTACTGTATCAATAAACCACTTCCGTTTGGCCGACTGAGGAATGTCGTACGAAAACTTTCATTTCGTGTTTTTATTTTTTTTTCTCACACACAAAAAAAGAACATTCGAACGTCAAACGCTACGAATTAATTGAGACAAGTTACGTAACAATTTGCAATTTGTGAGAAAATAGCAAATTATGAAGCATCGAACTCGCGATGATCGATAATCAATCATCGACGTCGATTCGTGTTTGGATGCGAGAAACAAAAAAAAATAACAAATAAAATTTTCTGGTACTCGAGAGAAAAAAAAAACAATGTAATAAATACCTCGTGTCGAAGAAATCTCATAACACGAGATGCCCCGCTGTGTGTTGTGTTCCCTCGGAATGTCTCTTACCCCGGAGACGGTCTGTGTTGTCTCTCGTCGAAGCCCGACGAAACGTAACCACACACAAAATCCCAAACTATCGATAATTCACAACAGCGGTCCGTTCGCTTTCGGTTCGTCTTAAATAAAATACCGTTAAACGTTACGTTTATTGTTATGCATGTAAATTCACAGTCCGCGAATAACCGCCCGAATATTCGATGTACCGGCTTTTCCGAGCGCACGGCCGCTACTTTGCGCCCGTACCAATTTTAGGCAAAACGAAAAACTAAAATCCCTCCTTCGCTCTCGAGAAACTTCGCCGAATCCGAGCGACTCTGCAGATATCTTTCCTCCGCGCTGGATTCCGGTCGTTGAGTTTTTGTTGTTGTTTCTTTACTTTGTTTTCTTTTTCTATTTCGACAATCGCGAATAAATGTGTATTATTATTATTACTCGAACAGAGTTTCTCTCGGGAAAGATGCTTGAGCCCCGAGCGTCGAGTTCGCACTGACTCGCCGGTTGCCTCGAGTCGTCATTCGCCGCCGATTCTGTGATCCGACTCGAAGCTCGACGAGGCGGCCCCCTCCCCTCCGTCGCGCGTTTCCCCTCCCCGCTCTCGGCCCGACGCTCTCCGTCGGTTGCGTTCGACTCTACGTCCCACTCGGCGAGTTTTGTTTTCCTTATCCGATTCGTGGGTTTGATGGTGTTTTCTATCTTCATCCCGATTTTTCCAGGCATTTTCCATTCGTTTTCGTCCTTTGGAAAAAAGTGGAAGCGCCGAGGGAGGGGTAAGATTTTAGATGGCGGGAGGGAGTGGGGGGATTCCCCACTCACGGTCGATCTCTGGCTTTCTCGTCCGCTTCCACCCTCAACTACCCTTGAACCCGGCATCCCCCCTTCCTTCGCGACCGATACCGTCAACCTTTCTCGCTTCATCCGACGTCGACGAGGCTGGAACTACGTCAGCGGCAGCCATGACACTGAACTCTATATCTCCGTTCATGTACGTTCGTACGCATGGTGTAGATATATATATATATATATATATATATATATATATATATTGGCGGGTGAGAACAGAAAGGGCGTAGGGGTTGTAACGTGAGATTGGCGTTACGCCCTTTTGTTTCTTAGGGGGTGGATAGAGGAATATTTTAATAATTAAACCCACGGAAGACTTTTCAGACGTGTTCGGAGAAATTTTAAGGAGATTTCGGTATCTAAGTGCATTCGGGGGGGTTGTAAATATTTATTGGTATGAATTGTTACAGTTGAACTGTTACTGTGACGATATTGGCTGAAAGCATTGAGTATAACACTTGTATCTATTGGCTATTGGCAATGACCATAAGTACTGGTAGCAATTCTGGACGAAACGTATTGCGCACATGTATTGGCTGCAGGCACTAGACACACGGATTGACTGTAAATATTGGTCACATGTACTGACTATAAATATTTGCCGAAACTATTAGCCGCTAGAATGGGACCCAGGGCTTGACGATGAGTATTGGCCATAAGCATTGATTATGAATATTGCCAATGCCAATGATATTGTCCATAAATGCTATAAGTTCAGGACGCATGATTTAGCTATAATTTAGAATTAGCTATAAATATTGGTCACATGTATTGGCTGCAAGTAATAGTTGCTTGAATTGGCCAGAAATATTGGTCACATATATTGGCTGCAAGTAATAGTTGCTTGAATTTGCTATAAATATTGGTCA
>JAPYZD010004985.1:0-11522 GCA_030522725.1 Ichneumoninae sp. B BG-2022a | reverse complement strand
TTGGATCGGACAAGGTGGCAAAACTGGGCAGAAAAGCCTGATGTATCCGATAGGGCGAATTCGGGCATCCAAAAATTATTGGAAAATTACGTTTTGCCCGAAACCCCGTTTTGCCCCGTTGCCCCATCTTGTCCCGCTCTACCGTACGTGTCCTGTTCGCGAGTACACTGGTGTTATGGGGAAGTCGTGCCTATCGTTTTGAATTATCGATAATGCGAGTCCCCATCCGATGAAATCCCCGACGATGGAAATTCAACTGTCGCGTTTTACCGTGTCGTATCGACTCTCAGCTTGTGATATTTATCGATATATAAAATCATACCGGAAATACGTCACTTCCGGTTTGAAAATATAATGTTCCGACCGGAAATGACGTCATGCCAGAAATACGTTACATCCGGTTCCACAGCCGGAAAAAAAATTATTTGACGGCCACCGGTTATTTGGTTTTAGTAAAATATTTATGTGATTTAAATAAATAGTTACTTAAATTAAAGAGATATTTATTTCAATCAAATAAATATAGTACTTAAACCAAATAAACGGTGGCCGTCAAATAAATTATTTTTCTGGTTGTAGAATCTTATTTTTCGACCGGAGGCGACGTCATATCGGAAATACATCACTTCGGTTTCAACATTTTCCGACCGAAAATACGCATAATTTCCGATTTGAAAAATGTCACTTTTCGACCGGAAGTGACGTCGCAAGGAATATACATCACTCTCGGTTGGAAAATCTCAGCGTTCGACCGGAAGTGACGTCGTGCCTGAAATACGCCATTTCCGGTCGGAAGAAGCGATCTTCAAAACCGGAGGTGACGTATTTCCGGTATGACGCGACATCCGCCCGTCGTTGGAAATTCGTCATTCGATTTGCACGAATATCCTTGAATTCAGTACGACCCATTTGTAGAGCAGCTGTATCGCATCCCCGCTTCCGTTTCATCGATATTTGCCCGGGGAACGAAGAGAACGAGAGCGAAATAAGAAAGAACGGGAAAGGGCGAGAGAGAGAAAGTGGGGGGCGCGGGGGGGGGGGGTGGGGGGGTGGGGGGTGGGGGGGGGGGGGGGGGGGGGGGGTGGGGGGGGGGGGGGGGGGGGGGGGGGGGGGGGGTGCCGGAGGATCAAGCCTGATCCGAACCGGCCCTCGCTTGGCTCCGCCGCCAATGCGCCCGGCGGAAGGTCGAGTGTCGTCCATATCCGGACGATTCTTAGCGTCAGCTTGGCCCGGTAGCGCCGGAGGCATTTCCGTCGTAAGGCGTCCCGAGGGAGAGCTCCCGTAGCATGGTCAAAGTTATCGCTTCCGCGGGATGGAAGGGGGGGGGGAAGGGTCGTGCTCCCCCTGAAAACGGGCTTCCAACTCTGCCCTCCGTCCTTGTTTCCTTCCTCATTCTCTTCCTCCTCTTTCTCTATCGTCCCATAGTCTCCGCTCCGCGCGTGCCAATATCCGATGTTTGACCGGTACTTTCGGAACAAGTGTGTACACACTACGAAATTGTCCTTCCACCGTTCGGCCATTTCCCTCGTGTACACGATGGAACACAGGGATAAAACGCTCGAGCTTTTAAGCGATGGGCAGACATTTTATTTATCCTCCTTTTCTCTTTTTTTTATATCACGAAAGATAGCTTGGCCATTTGTTTTCGGAGGTCTCGAGGGGTGGGTGTGTGTGTTTTTTTTTTTTTTTTTTTGAATTGTTTTACTCACTGTAACGTGCTTCAGCGCTCTCTTGCCTTTGTACCACGTTATTATCGCCGGTGGCCTGGAACCGGTGGTCTCGCACTCCAGAACGTAACGTTGTCCGGCTTTCAGGGACTCGCCACTGTTTCCCTGCGCGCCTGGCCTCCTTATGTTCACCGTCAAGGGTTTTACTGTGGAGAAGAAAATTAAAATTTATATGCATTGTAACGAGTATATTAAGAAAACATTTTAGAAATATCTTCAATCTTACAAATATTTCTGCTATATACGGAAATAATATTTTGAAGTATTCTATCAAAATATTCCAACGATACATTTCTCAAATATTTCAGAAATGTACTTAATCTTCACATCCGTACATAAATCAAACATACATCTGAATGTACATCTCTTAATAACTCTGAATAATAACATTTCACAAATATTTCGAAACGTTGCCAAAATATTTTACTTTATTTCACTCGGTGCGTAAAATGTGGTTTCACGGAAGCATCTCGTGCGTGCAACCGCATTTTCGCACCTTGTGAAATAAAATTTCGTACGATACTCGTGCATAAAACGTTTTCTGAACTCGTGTGATTGCAATACTCGCCTTCGGCTCGTGCAAACTCACACTCGTCAGAAAAAGTTTTATCGCACTAGTATTGTAATGTACTATTACCGCACGCCTCTCGTACTTTACGCGAGCTTATCGTACTTTACGCACGCTTCTTGTATTTTACGCACGCTTCTCGTACTTTACGCGTGCTTATCGTATTTTACGCACGCTTCTTGTACTTTACACACTCCAATTGCGAGCCGTGCAATTTTCTGCGCCTTTTTTTTTAGCCTACCCAACAGTAATTAATAATATCCGCCCTAAAAATTGGATGTAACAATATACATATAAATAAAAATAAACAAATAATAATAGATAGACGGAATAGAAAGAAGAACGGACGATGAGCACAGTGGATTCCATTAAGCGTTGGAGCCAGCGAATCGTGCGACGATCAGCGATAATTCTGTGTCTCGCCGCGGCGGGAGAAAACGATAATTTAAGATATAATAAAACAAAAAACCACTTTCCGTTTCTTCCGCCCCGTTCACATTCGTATCTCTCGACGAAGAGGAGAAATATCGAGACACTCTCAGATCCGCGCTTCGATCGATATGAACAGATATATATACATATATATATTATATAAATATATATATATATAAGTGCAGCTTTGCCGCGAAGAAGAGACTTCCGGAGACGCGATAAATTTTTTCGCACGAACGAGCCCTCGCGTGACGAATTTTCTTCTTCTCCCTCGGTCTCTGGACCTCGGGCTTGAACGGTTAAAATGAAAGAATAAATGAAAATAAGAGCTTTTGAAAAATATAATAATAAATAAATAACCAAATAAATAAACCCTCCCATTGACAAATCCCTCTCATTCCGCGGCAAAGAAGCTTTTAAAGCAGTCGCTTACAGAACACAGACAAGCTCGAGGAATTTTGTAGAGTCGTAAATTTATCGAGAATTATTATGTATAGGAAGTCGCGAGGTTTCAGATGGCGGCATCGACTGCTAATTATTTCACTTTCCCCTATATATAGAATCCCGTAATTACTGTAGTTCATGGAATCGCGAGGTTCTCCACCTCTCCCCCCCCCCCCCTTCGCCGCGGTCGTCCTCGTCGCTAATTACGTTCCGTGATTACGACTCGTTCGCGCGCGGGCACGTGAGGTCGATATTAATCGAGTCGTTGGTACTGCGTAAAATCGCAATCAGGGAAGGTCGCGAATCAGAAACGCCTGGTTTTGAGGGCTGCGCTGGCAGAGTGGAGCGGCGAGGGCCGGCTCGGGTCGCAGCGAGGAAGAGGCGAGGTTGTCAGTCGACCGGATATGTCGAGCGCTTTTGCGGGAAAGGTTGTAGGCCCCGTTGGCTGCCGGGGCAAGGGGGTAGGTTTGTAGCTGTCGGACCTGAGGGATGCGGTATACTCGCGGCCGGCCGGCCATCTCCGATAATGCGACGGTTCTCGTTGACACTGGCCCGATACCGCGGTAACGGTTCAACACGGAGAAACTAAGTGCTTTATGTGCGCTAATTATTATGTCCCGAAATCGAAATCAGCATCACCAGATCTGACGAAAATTACTCCCTTACGTCTACCTCATTTCTCTGAGGCACTCGATATTCCCTGAAATTTTTCAGATTTTTTCGGTTTTTTTCTGACAGTGGAAATCCCGATGACGGTTCAACATGGAGAAATTAAGTGCTTTATATGAGCTTATTAATATGTCGCGAAATAAAAATCAGCACCACCAAATCTGGCGAAAAATCCTCCCTGACGTCTATCTGATTTCTCTGAGGCACTCGAGATTCCCTGAAATTTCTCCGATTTTTTCTGACAGTGGAAAACCTAGCGAACCTTGGTGTTCTGTTTTGGACGTCATATTTGGTGTCCTCTTTTCGAGCGTTCGCCAGATTTCAAGATTTCCGTTTATAAAAATTCGCCAACGGATATTTAACTCCCAAAAAATAAAAAAATTTCAACTTATTCCCGTTAAGTAAATAAACGAATAGGTTAACGAAAAATATCCCTAATTTTTCCGAACAACAGTCACGCTGAGTATTTTGCTTGGACAAAAAAAAAATCAGTGACGAACTTTGACAAATCCGAGGAGGGTTTGATTTCGCGCGCTCGCCGTCCATCGCAGCGTCGTCGGTCGTTTAAGTTACGGAAGCGCGTAGATAATGGAAAGAGAACAAAACGAGCGGGCTATAGGGTGACGGGCGTAGATAATAGAAAGAGAACAAAACAATCCCGTTACAGGGTGATAGGCGAAAGTCGCAAAACCGCTATCGAGATATCGACACAGGAGGAGCGGTGATCGAAGCCCGTGGATGGCCGATCCGGGGGTGCGACTAACCGGCTTTGCGCCATACGAAATTCACCGGTACCTCCGACGAGCACTACCACATACACATCTCGGGTGCAGTATGGCTGTGCAGGGCGATCAGTGATCTGCTCACCATAGCGGCACCGCCGATGTGGTGCGGCTTGCATGTTTATGCATTGGCGCTTCGCGCGCGAACGAGGGCCGACGGCGAGATACGCGGTATCGGACGTGAAATAGAGAGAGGTGGAGATCGAGGCGGAGGACATCGGTGCGATATTGTTTTCAATTTCGCGAGATATTGTGACGATGGCAGAGAGAAACAGAGAGAGCGGTGACGGGGGCCGTTAGCGCGATAAATCCGGCTTTCCAATTGGCCGGTATCATTCCAGATATGATCCATTCGTCCGTGAAATATGAAAAATATACGGGGGGGCCGGGCGGCGTTTGTACTCGCGACGGATGTTTCGCGCTTTCGTATTGTTCATTGAAATATTCGCCTCTGTGATCGAGTCCAGTTTTTTTTCTCTATCGTTTATCTATAGATATATAAATATATGTACGGGGCATTCCACGTCAAATCGGCGCTCATGTCCCTCACCCAGGTCGGTTTTGTTCATCTTTCAGTAAGATTTTCGTACCGACGCATGAGGGTCCCGAAATGTTAGTCAGATTTTTCTTTTTAGTACCAGTGAAATTTTTATATCATCGAAAAAGTAATTACGAAAAGGCCTTTTTTAAAAAATTGAAAAAAAATCTTACTGATTCTTTGATTTTTAAGCACCGCACGATAATGAGATCTCAATGTTTACTATTTTTTCGTAAGTTTTTGGTTACCTTCGTGTCGCAATTGGAATTATTTTTTTAATCTGTCATAAATGCTCAAATATCAATGGATTAAAATTTGTCTGTAGTTTTTAAAAAATACCAGAAGTTCCGAATTCAATACATATCATAAAAAAATGAATAAAAAAATAGTTAATTTTGAGATCCCATTATCGGATGGTGCTCAAAAATCAGTGTGAATTTTTTCGGGTTTTTTAAAAACAGCATTTTCGTAATAGGCTTTTCGACGCTTAAAAATGCATTAAAAATTAAATCAACGGGGGCGAGGAAGCTAGTTTGCTGATTTGGCTTGGAATGCCCCATACATATACATCCGTATATGGGTTGCCTATAAACCGGGAGGGATGCCGGTCTCTACGGTCTTTCCATTAACGACTATTTTCGACGCTGTTCGCTTTCGCCGGCTCTACACCCATTCCTCACCTTTTTCACCTCCTTCTCCCTTTCCGCCGACCATCAGCCAACCTCATCTTTAATAATTAAAAAAAAAAATTCTCTCATTCCTCACCCCCTCTTTCGCTCACCTATCTGCATTTCACCCACACAACCAAACACACCGAGGCGCGCGCACACACGTGGAGTCCGCGGACCGGCGCGCGGATCGACAGGGTTTGCACACTTTTCTGGTTACCCAATTCGCTTTTTTTTACCCTTCCGCCGTTCACCTACTGTACTCGCGCAGTGGAAACGGACGCGAGCGAAAGGGGCAGCTGAGAGCGTGAAATGAATACGCGACACGCGGCGTAGATGCGTGTGATCGTCACGCCGCGCTCGCGCAGGTCGGGCGAAATCAAAGGACCATCCTCGCGGATTTTTTTTGTCCCTTTTTCTTTCGCTCTTCACCTTTTCATCTCTCTCGCTATCGCTCATTTTATCTCTCTTTCGGAGGTTCCTTTTTTTCTTCTTTTTTTTTCCTTCATACTCTGCCACTTTCCGGCTTGGCCCAAAGCTTTTTCGCCACCGAGTTTCGTTACGCTTCGGGCCATCGGAGGTACCGACTATAGTTTTAAAAAACCTTTACGCTCCGCGTTATCCAGTCCGCCATTCAGCCATTACATATATTTTAGTGCGGATTCATTAATTCAGCGCGCGGATCGATGGTAGGAGGCGGAATGGACGTATTGATTCTCGCATGCCGCTCCGTAGGATCGTCCGAATTTACGCTATCGATGTGTTTGAGGCGGATTCGGCATAATGGAGCGCGTTCAATTATTTTTTAATCAATTTGATATTAAATAAATTTTCACGATTTTTTATGGAACTCGTCCGTACGTTCTGAACATATTTAACTTGTTATGAACGAGCTCATGGTCATTCATAAGCATTTTCTGAATTTTCTGAATTTTCGAGTATCTGTAACTATCCGTCAGTATTCGTAAGTATCAGTGTGAATGACAATCCGACATGTCATTCACACAGGGAGGAAAACATAAACTAAAATTTAGAAAATAAAAGAAATTGACCCATTATATATATTGTTACGATTTAGCGAAACGAAAAACACGCATATTTGGTTTAGCGGTGGATATTATTAATTACAATCACCACTATTTATCCGAAATACGAACTGCCAGACGTCTGATCTATTTTAAAGTCCGATTATGATTCTTGTAATTTCCTCAATCGATAATTTGTTCGTTTGTCATTTGTCATGTCAGGTTATTCCAGTCATCTATGGAATATCATGTGTCTCAGTAAATTCTCATTTCTCTATTCGTGACAATATTTTAGTAACGAATTCCGCGTGCACATCGATGGTACGAGGTGAAAGGGACGTATTGATTTTGTACATATGCCCTCCCGTACGAGCGTCCGGATTTACGTTATCGATATATCTCAGGTTGATCCGCCATAATGGAGTTCATTCAATTATTTTTTAATCGATTTTATTGAATACATGTTCACGATTTTTATAGAACTCATTCCTACGTACTGAACACAATTAATTTATTATCAACAGGCTAATTGTTGTCATTCAGAAAAATTTTCTTTAATTTCCAAATTTCCGAGTATCCGTGACTATCGTTGTGAATGGCCAATCAACATTACATGTATTGTTATGCACATTATTTATATATATTTATATATTATTTTTTCCTCGCTTCGACATCGGCATTCTCGTCAAGCTCTTACGATCGCTGTTCTCCACCAAAAAGAAACACGGAGAATATTTAACGATTGGAATTCCGTTACGTCAACGTAGAGAGCTTTTACGCTCGCCGTTGGAAAGTTTCAATTTTTCATTCCGAGCCCAAGCTCCGCCGCAATATAATGTTGATGTTCGTCGCTAAGTACACCACGCGGTGTTTTTGCTGCTGGCCGGTTTCGTTATTTTTTTGCCCTCCTCGAATCTTGCCGGGTTGTAAAGGAAAGGGAATTTATCATCAAAGAGAGATACGGGGAATGTGGCTCTCGCTCCTCGACCATCCTCTTCCCTCTTCGGGACGGATAACGGGGGATTTAATGCGTTCCGTTATCCCTTATCATCTCTCGTCGTTCTCTCTTCGGCAGCGTTTCGCGACGGAAGCCTCGGCGCACGCGCGCCGCCGATACACTTATCCACTTGGCTCTCCTCTTCCACACGTCCCGCCACCGTGCAGTGTCTCATAGATTTTATCAGTAATGCGAACCGCGAGATAAGCTCGCCAACCTGATTTGTTACGGTCGAGATAAGAATTTGTTTTCATTTGGCCCACCCTGCCGCATTGTATATATATATATATATATATATATATATATATATAACTTCCACCTCCCCCCCCCCATCCGCGCCGACTTCTTTCCTATCTATTCGTTAACGCGATTTCCGGTTTCTCCTGGAAGGATTTCCTGGACTACAAAAATACGCGCAGTACCGACAAATTTTGCTGTCGAGGGGACGGAGCGATTTCCGGGAGAGATTTATCGCTCTCTTATCACAGATAATAGCGATGAAAATAGTTCATACTTACAGTTGAGCTCGAGGGTGACCGAGTACTTCTTCGGCTCGACGAGATCGGTGTTCGACGCCTGGCACGTAAAGTTCAGGCCCAGATCGGCTCGCTTCAATGATCTCATCGTCAACCTTTCGGGGGTTGCGACAGAAAATTGTTATTTTTTGTCATCGGATGGAGAAATAAAATTAAAAGAAAAATGTTAACCACCGATTCGCCGCAAGTCGTTAATGGCGAGTTCACGCGGTTATCGAAGAATTCGTGTAGAAATTTAATATTACTCACTTATTTTCGATGACACCACCGGCGTTCTTGACGTACTCGACGTTCCTCAATTGCCCGTTTACCAGCCAGCTTATTTTCGGCTGCGGCGTTCCTGTGTGGGCAAATTAAATTTGTTATTAAAAAGATTTTATTATCGGATTATGGACGAAGGAATTCTCGGTATGTCAGAATATTCGGAGTGGAATCTCGTTCGAGCTCGATGTCATTTTATTTATACACCGAGAAATGTCGAAGATTTTACTATGTCTGTTTATAAAGATGAAGTTAAATTTTATTTCGGTAATTCTCGATGGATAAATAAAAGGAAGCGAAATAAATAAAACTGAGAGGAAAAAAACGTACATAGGCTTTGGGAAGGTTATATATATATTATGTCATAAATATCCTTGAAACTACATTAAAATGTTTGCTTTCCAATTTTTTCAATAAGACATTTTTTGAGACCCTGAAAAATGCCACTTTCGGGCACAACTGACACAATCTGCCTCACTATATTTTTTTAATTTGTCATCGAGACACTACCGTGTCTCTTGATGACATTGCGATAAGGAACATTTTTACTTTATTTTTGTTTCTACAAAGATATAGTAATATTTTCCTTCGGTACTTCCCGGTGTACAAATAAAATTACATCGTGAGAAGGAATATTTTATCATATCATTATTTCTATAAAGATAGAGTAAAGTTTTTCTTCTGTATTTCCCGGTGTACGAATAGAATATTGTGTACACTATAAGAATGATATTGTGAGAAGGAAAATTCTATCGTATCTTTACTTCTATAAACATATAGTACAATTTTTCCTCGGTACTTCCCAATGCACAATTAAAATGACATCGTGAGAAGGGACATTTTATCAAATCTTTACTTCTATTTAAAAAATGGTAACATTTTCCTTCTCTACTTCCCGGTGTACGAATAGAATATTATGTACACTGTAAAAAAAAATGTTAATTTAATGTACCAGTATTGGAAGCTTTTGTGCATAAACCAGTATATTAAATGTAATGTACAAGTTTAATGTAAAATTATAGTACTTTTAAAGGAATTTAAAAATACTTTGAGTATTATTAAAGAAGTTTTATTAAAAATACCACTTTATAATGATATTTTATACCGTACATTAATTTCACATAACATTTGTATATTAAATTTAATATTCTAGTTTATGCATAAAAGTTTCCAATACCGGTGCATTAATATTCAAGCAGAAATTTTTTACAGTGTCAAGGAAAATTTTATCTCATCTTTATTTTTATAAAGATACAGTAAAATTTTTCCTCGGTACTTCCCAATGTACAAATAAAAGACCATCAAGTGTACTTAGATTCTCCAAGCACCATCTCAGCGTTTAGTCCGAGACTGATATTTCTTCGTCAGTGTGAAAACCCCCTTATCCCCGGAAACGTCATCCCATCGTATTAAAGTAGTCGTTAAAGCGCCCTCCGAAAGTCGCTCTCCGGGCATCAATAATTACAGCTTGTACTATTTCACGCTATCGAAAGTGTCGTTACGAAAAAGCCCCCTCGTGCTCGCCTTACGTTATTGCAACGTTACGTGCGTTACTCGCGAGCGGCTTGGATCTCGATAATCCCGAGCTAACTCAAAATTACTTCGAAATTGAGTTGAATGGCCTGCTCGAGGCCGTAAAGGAGGCCTCCGATAATAACTGTAATAACGACTTTGCGGGCTCAAAGACAGAGTGGGGGCGACGACGTGTATAGCTATAGGGCGAACTGGAAGAGATTCAGGGTGGAAAGTCTTTTCGGTGGCGAGTAAAGGGGAGGAAAAAAAGAAAAAAAAGCGCAGGGCGTCGAAGGGCTGCATCGCCCATTGCCGTTCCTCTTCGAGGGCTCGTTCGAGAGGTGGCAGAAAAGGGGCCGATATCAGAGATAGCGAGAGAGGGGACCGGGCACTAAATGCCGAACGAGTTTCTCGCCACCAACTTTGAAATTAGCCGATCCTAACTCCTCCCGGCCGGGGCGCCGACTTTCCTTATATCCTCAAACTTCCTTCCGGTCGGGCTAGTGAAATCCGGAAAGCCTCTAAAAAAGAAAAATAAAACGAAAAAACTACACCTCTCATAGATACTTCGGCACGATACTTGGAGTCCGTGCACTCTTACCCATCCCTGAGGATATCCGGCGCAAAGCCTCGTAATCACGCCGAACAAACAACCCTCCGAACTCCCACCGATCGCTTCCCGATTCCGCGCCGCGCGATAAACGGCCAAAGACGCATTCCCATTTTTTTTCCTTTAAATTTTTTTTCTGCACTCTCTTTCAATTTTCCTCTCCTCTCGAGAAGCCTCGGCGAGGACGCTCCTGAGGATTTCTCTCCGTGACGCGCGCCCCCGCCCGAGAGCGGGAACAGTGGTACTAAAAAAATCGCTTTCCCGAACACGCCGGAGAGCTCTCGGCTGTTACACATTTTTTTTATTTCCCTTGTAACTCCGGCTAGGCGATGCCCGCTTCCCGGCCTTGTTTCATTGTTATTCACGACACATCCACGCTGCCACGGCAAGATCGCAATTTAATCTCGGGGATATACATAGACCCGATACTTAAAATTGCCCAACGATCTTCCCCGTGTCGTACGTCTCGCCGTCGAACCTTCGCATCTCCCGGCCCCCCCCCTTCCGCCCCCCCCCCCCCACCTACCCAACCTTTTCTCTATCGTCCTTTCCGCCCGGTTTAGATTAGGTTCGTATCATTGTTATTCACGATGCTCTTCAGCCAAGATTGCGCTTTAACCGCGGTCTCCGGACAAGCCCCCGAGAACGCCGGAGCGGAAGCTCGTTCCTGTGCGCCCGATCTTCACCCCCCCCCCCCACTCCCGCCCCCCCCGCCCCCCCCCCCGCTCCCCCCCCCGAACCCCCCGCCCCCCC
>JAPYZD010004984.1:0-15851 GCA_030522725.1 Ichneumoninae sp. B BG-2022a | reverse complement strand
TTTTCAGATTTTTACACCATCAACAAGTACTTGCAATTTTCTCTTATTGTTGTCGAACTTATGCGAAGTCAGCGCGCAGCGAGACTCCCTCCTTAATTTCGGATTCCCTGGTGGATATTTTTAAGTTTTAAATCTGGCCATAATAATGTCTTTTCAGAACCCTATCAGACCTCGATTTAACGTTCTAAAATTTTTGTCAGAGTTTAAGTGCGGACAAAGCAAACAGCGATCGAGTAGATTTCCCACCGGTAAATCCTATTCACGCACTGATGTCGATGTCGTAACGTAGAGACCCGTACAATTAATATTCCAATTTGATTTCCTGATTCGGCTCGACGGTATATCTCAATTCTCTTTCAGGAGTCAATCGCCATACGTAGCCGAGTCTCGAGACAAATGAGGCAGCGAATGCCTTTGCGGGCGAGGAATGGGACAATCGGATTAAGATTTTCCCTTGAGATCGGGAGACGGCTCCCCGGGAGCGACAATAAATTAAAGATAGCTTGATAGGCATGGACGGTGGTGTACGAAGATTGAGCCACGTTTCGTATTGCACGTCCCCGTTGTATATCGCTGCATGGATAACGGGACAAAGAACTTCTCTTCGAGCGAAACTTTTCTACCTGCACAACACAGCGTATTCATGCGTATCCTCATTCTATCCATCTCGGTTTTGTCGAGGCCGTCATGGCTAAGCCATCCCCGTCGAACGTGGCTTTCACGGACGACAGACACGTCAAAGCATTATTTAATAATCGGGAAAGCGAGCGAGCCAGTTCGAATGTTGCCGGTGAACGCGCCCCTCAGTGCGATATGAATTTTAGATCGGATCGACAAGCCAGCCGCGTTCGTTTCCGCGAGCCTCCCCTAAGCTGCAGTGCGTAGCAAACAGGAATAGACCCTATAAAAATATTCCATACGTAAACTCAACGCTGCACCGACGTTTTGAGAAAGCATGCGCGTGTATGCAGATACGTAGCCGGGAGTTACCAGAGTGTAAAAGGTATAAAACCTACCGGCGCACCGTCTATCGATCTCGAATTTTCACCGTAACTTTTATCCCTTCGCGTTCTTCCGGACCGTTTGTCGCATGCAGCCGCGTTACTTTTACTCAGGTAGACGTTTTCCGGCTTATCTCCGTCGGTGGTTTTCTTTTCGTGCTTCGCGCACCTTCGCCCCGGAGAACGGACCCTTCTTATTTACCACTTAAGGTCGTTGCGATGCTTTTAAACGATCAACTGCGTTAAACTTAATCGTTCCGTATTGCTCTGTTCCAGGTAAGGCAACCACACACCCCTCTGACTCACGAGGTTTTATTTTTTTCCGTCACACCGATGCCGCATCCGAGGACCATTGTCACGCACCGCTTCGTGTAAGATACAAAACAAGGTATATTATTATAAATAATAGCGCTGGGACGAGGCGTTCTTGGGGATCCTATGCGACGGGATGGACACGCCCGCTTGATTTTTTTTTTCATTTTTTTATTAACGTTTCCGTACCCTGTCCGTGTGCAGCTTTTGATCGTACTCAGACGGCGATGCAGTGTGCGCGCCACACGGGATCTGCGTTAGCGCGAAATTAGCATCGGACGAGGCGGAGGATGCGCATCGCCAAGAACCGACCGTGAAGAGACCCATTGTCATCTCACGTCGATCCACGCACTTCGTGTCACTGACAAATGACGGTGCATGTATCTCGTAATCTGTACGATGGTCGCGCGGGAGTTACAGCGAAAAAATACAAGGCCCTGCGCATCGGCACGATATCAGAGAACTCGAATCGCCTACGCCACTCGTCTCCGGCGGACGACACGATCGGATGGCTACAATGCATCATTAATGCATGAATAACTTTCCTTGCCGTTGTCCTTCCTCCTCGTGCCACGACGATCCGTAATCGCGTTTGAGAGTATGGGATAAAAGTGGTGAATATGGACCACTGGAAAGTTTGGGCCTGTATCTCCTGCTCCCGGAAGTAAATCCGACTTTGGTGGAGGAAATGAGTACCCGAAAACACTCTCTGTAAGGGACAGGCAAACAAATATTTTTCGAATTTTGTTTCAATGACTTATTCACTTTTTTCGATTTTTGTTTCTGGTATGCTTTGTGATATGGACTATTGGGCTTGGCTAATGATGGACCTTACACTGATAGAAGGATCCAGTAAATATGACTGTCGCACCCAGAAAAAAAATTCTTTGACGGCCACCGATTATTTGGTTTAAGTAAAATATTTATTTGATTTAAATAAATATTTATTTCATTTGAGTAACTGTTTACATTATTAAAATAAATATTTATTTTAATCAAATAAATATTTTACTTAAACTAAATAAACGGTGGTCGTCAAATAATTTTTTTTTCTGGGTGCGCTTGGGAAATATTACCACAGCACACAGTAGTACGAACTGGGGCGCCACTTATGACAGGAAGTACCGAATTTAAAAGAATTTTTGGTAGATATTATGGTAAAAATTCATAAGTGGCACCCCAGTTGCGTAATAAATCTGATTTCGGTGGTGGAAATGAGTACCCGAAAATACAACTTTTCATCACAATTGTATATGAAATTTAATATACCAATTTCATGCGTAGAGACCAGTACCGGTACATTAAATTCCATAGGATTTTTTTTACGGTATGTATCACGCAAATTCTTTTACCCACTTTTCTGTGTTCCTTAAATCACACGTTTGTATCACTGGCTACGTTCGAGATATATTCCAGAGAAAAATAACAAATTTTCGTCGTAACGTCACTTCCAATTTGAAAATCTTACTTTCCACTCGGAAGTCACGTCACAAAAAAAGTGTTTTCTTTTTCGCCGCTAAGCTGTGGCGTAGCAAGCATCAAGCGGTCCTTATTAGTGTCGGCTACCGTTTTCAAACTTCTCTGTTGATCCTTCGCGTGTTCCAGAATAACCGCAAAAAGCGAAGAGTCGAGTGTTCAAAGCCGAAAGAAGTTTACTTTTGGAAAAATGTTGTACAGTACACAGTCGCCGAGTCGCGGGGTGATAACTTTTTGGCCAATTGGACACGCCGGATAGATGGCGCGACGTCACGCGCGACCTCATTGACTGAACTTTACGAGCTCGTAACTCGTACGACGCTCGTGCCGTAAAAAGTCTCGAGAAAGATAAAGTTTCCTTAATCTAAGACCAGAAGAATACACTTTAATTGCGCTATTTTTTTTGGTTACATTTTGTGTAGCTACTTTCAATGTTAATTATTTTAGGGCATTCGTGCCTATGTGTTGGGTGAATCGCTCATTGACCAAACACCAACCAATTTGAGAACAAAGCCTGTGAAACAGTACTCGTGCGTGACTGATGCATTAATGTTTATCACGATACATATTTTATGCTTCGTTATGCATTTCTGTACGGTTTCAATGTATATACGTTAAAAAAATCTAAAAAAGTGCAATCAAAAGTTGCATTTTTAATTTATTTTCGTGGCTGTTGATTCAACGGGAACAGCGTTCCTCATTCGAATTGCATCAACAGGCTTTTTTTGGTTCAAATTCGAAAAAAATCCTTTGAATATCCCTCTGAGTTAAAAAAATGTTACGCATGTCAAATGGCCTTTGAGTTCTCGTTCACTGCACCTTCAACCCTGAAGGCTTAACCGAGCAAAAGGATGTGCTCAATTTTGAAATGCCGCCTCATTAGACAAGTTCAAAGGTGTTTGCAATAACGTTGTTAATACATAGTACTGCAAAAACAAGCAACCTTTCGGAATGACGTGAGGCTGAACAAGCCGCGAAAGCTCAACGGGTATGTCGCGCGGTTAGTCGTGCCACCGGCTTCCCTTTTTAGCCATATACCGAGAAAATGACGACACTACAGTGTAGTACAGTGTACGCGAGGGCGAGCGTTAGATTTTGATAGGCCATTAGACACTGTAGAGTGCGGAAAGGGTCTCGTCGTCTGGCTTCGCTCTCGGCAGAGCTGCAGCTACTGCCACTACCGTTGGCGTATACCCGACCGAGCGGCCACACTAAAGTATACTTCTAACGAGCTGTTTGCTGAAACGTGCACTTCAGCCTCGCCGGCTGTCCACCTACCACATCTTCGCTGCACTGCCGGCGTTTTCCCTCGCTCCATTCCAACTCTCTCTATTTTTCTCTCTTTCTCTCTCCATCTCCCTCACTGTCATCTGACAGTGTACGCCCAGGTTATGCCTTCAAGAAGAGGTAGAGGTCTACCTAAGAGCGTCGGAAGTGCACTGGAGGCGCGAATACTTCCGGTCGAAGCAGCCTTCAGCCAAATGACCGCCGGGCAAGCACGAGCGTACATGTTCGAGCACCGTCTCAACGTTCAGAGTGAAGAGAACTCCAATTTCGTCTTTTTGGAATGCCCAAAAAAACGCAAGACTTCTGTAAAAGTATCGGAAAGGGTCGCCAAATGAAGCCAGAATTCAATACCAAAATTACATTTTATATATGTAATGTATGTAGATGACACATGGGGAAAGTCACTGCGTTTTCGGACGGGACAGACAAACGGATGGACGGACGTAAAGACGGAAATGGTAAAATGCTTCTTTTCATTCTAGGACACGTAAAGCATATTTCTAGACTGTAATCTGACAGACCAATTTTTCTGTATTACTCTTCCTTGCATGCTTCGTATGTGATAAGAAATAAAAAAAAATCTTCTCCAAATTAATCCATAACATTGATCCAACAACTCTTTTGTAATCTGATTCAAAAATATACAGTTTTTTAAATTCGATGTCAGAGATACATTGTGCAATAATTCAGTCTCGAAACTCCATATTCGATAACAAAAAAAAGGCTCGTTCGCAATAAATAATAAACCAACAAAACTTTCTTGTCCAATTGCGTTTTCCTGAAGCTATGAAGTTATGGCTGACGATACTCATATAATTTAATTATGTTAATGCAACACGGTGAGATTGTATCGCACGGGCGAGTGACATCGTTGTTACGTCGTCGGCGAACAGTATACACATTCACGCCCATCCTCGGATTGATGTAACCCCGGCCCCGCGTAAATGGCCGTAATTCGTCCCTTTGAAAAGGGTAATTCGTGCCGCGCGAATGCAACGACTGCCGTGCCCGCTGCTTCCGATGGTTGCGTCCTCGTCGTTTCTCGCGCACGTGTGCAACGAGTCGGCCATACGCGCTTTCCATCTCCGTACCAGCACTGAAACATCCAGTGTGCACTTATACACGGCGAAAGTACCGCGCGCGGCGCAACCGAGAGTCGACCATCGGGCTCGTGACAAAGCGCGTCGCGTATCCGACGCGCCCCCGACGTTGTACAAAACTCCGATGGTGTTTGTAACTCCCCGTGACGTTGCCGCACACACGGTATCAACAATGCGTTCGTACACCGTGGCCAGCGCCCGTTTCCAACAGTGAATACGACTTCTGGGTGGTAGGTCGTAATTACCATAAGTCGTGAAATATGACTTCATGATGACGCGAACGCGCAACAAATGAAACAGCCGGTACCAGACTCAGCCGCAACCGTGTTGGGCGCAATAAACCCAACCTCCGGATTTCATACTCGCACACAACCCTGTTAGGACTCTTCTGCCGTTGCATCCTCGGTTTTTCATTTTTAAAATTTTTTTTTCGTCTCTATCTCGCTTCCTTTCTTTTATATTCGCCAGCACCCTCGCAATCCGCAAAGAGCTCGCCGCCTCTCGCAGCGTCTGCAAGGGTCCCCCAATGACCCTCGCATTCGAGGTTCGAAAAATCACAGCTGCCTACTCGGACCCTCCCCTCACCCGGTTTACCCCTGATCTCTTAGCCCCGACTTCACCGCCTTCTATCATTATACCCATCTTCGTATACCGTGCGTGGACTTTGCACTTTTTTTTGTTGTTTTTCGTTATCCGTACACCCGGAATTAAAAAGAACAAGTGCGAGAGCGTTAAAAGAGACTCGCGGGCTTCAGGAGTCCGCATCGGGAACCTTTCTCATTACCGGCTGCGATCTCGACGACGATTGGGACGGCGTCCACTTGTGCATCAAAGACATCCTGCATTTGTCCTTGGTTCCCGATCTCTTATCGACGACTGACCGACTATAGCTGGGGGACAATCTAGTCGAGTTCACTGTAATTTATACTCGTCTTTTACCTGATGGAAATTTTTTGCGTTAGATTCGGGCCTACTCAGGGCCTCTCAAACCTTACCGGGGCCTGATGTTATACACTAAAGTTTCTACCTAGGTTGTTTTTAGACGAATAGACATTTTTTTTCGTTACTTGTTGATAAATTTGCTGAAATGTAAAACATCGCACTTCCTTCACTTACAGAATACAATTTTACAAGTGAACAATTTATTTTCGCCAAAGATGAAATTTGATTCATGCATTTGATGTCTTCATAGTCATATGTGTTGGTGTCCCCGTCCTGAACGTCACTGTCGAAGAGCGTAATTTATTTCCAAAGGCCGCAACTTCTTCGCTTCGCGGTAGGCATGTTAAAAAAATATATTTTCCATATCACCCCTTATGGCAGACGATAAAGTTGACTTGTCATACGAGAATCGGAGTTGCTGCACACATAGATAAAAAAAATCTGTTATAGTCGCGATCTTCCTGATGTAATAATCTTACCAATTTTTCGATAAAATGTTCAAGTTCTCGACTCCGCTCAATTTTTTTAGATGCAAGGTGCAGAAAAAAATGATTTATCAAAAACTTTATCAGCTCAGTCCATAACATTTACAGTCCTACGTTCGGTATTCAAAAACTCTCCGAACAAAATAAGCTTTTCTCGTCTCGCAATCCGATTGAAACATCTCGCAATCCTATCTTTGCGCCAACATTGGCTTACAATTTTCAATACTGTATAATACCGCGAGATTAATAAATACACCCCTGTAATCTCGCTATCGCGTGAATATCCCCGAGAAAAGAATCCCCGGATCGTGCAAAAGAATTCTCAGTAAATTGTGAACACGAAGCTTCAGCGTGGATACAGCGTATCCGGTGAATTAAGTGCGGCTCGACGGGCACTCGCTCCCTTTCCCGAAGTGAAAAGTCTTAGCGAACAATGTGGTAAGTGTATAGGTACGTCTGAAAAGTTTTGAAGCGTAAGAGTCGAGTGGCTACTCGGACTAATGCTACTGGGGTGGAAAAGACCGTTAGCGAGACGCGGTCGAATAAAGTCGAGGTTGACAAGTCGGATAAGCCGAAAAGGTGTTCGCGGTGGATGCTGCGAAAAGTATTGAGACTCCCTGGCGTTGCGAGGGATAAAGAAGTGGACGAATGGGAAAAGCTCCCCGAGTGTACGTCACCTTCCCTGTACTTTGATCTCCCATATATCTATATATACTCGAGCGCGATCACGACTTTCTTCATACCTCGGTTCTCTTCTCTTCGCGGATCCCTTCAATGGCGCAGAGGGAATTTCGTGGTTTTTCCTCACCCGCCACCCACCCAAAGAGCCTTAACTCTCCCATTCGATCGTACAGCCCATAAAACCGCGCGGCTCTGTATAGATATACGCAATGGGAACACTCTCGAGCGATTTATGCACCACTGCGAATACGGGAAAAGCCATTTATCTTCGGCAACAGTGACGCGAAACGTGGAAGCTTTTCCGATTGCTGAACTTATATTCTTGAAATTAGGTGCATTAGCAGAGCGCGATCAGCGTTTCCCGCGCCACTGTCTCGCGCCACCAACTGAGTGGAAAAAATATATGGAAAATATATTTTTGCCAAAGATTTCTGTGTTTTGCATATATAAGATATGTCGACCGTTAAAAGACGAAAGGGCGAATCATGATTCGTTTCTTAGCAGCCAATATCTGAGGCGTAAATATGTAAAATAAATTGTAAATTTGATGTACTGGAACTTGAAATTTGCTAACATTACTTACATTAGTTGAACAGTAATGTACTTTAGAAAATAAAAATATCAGATATTAAAATTGCAAAGCTTTTATCGGAAATTTTTTCTAAAACAAACATTTTACTGTGGAATTGCACCACACATTTCTTTGAAATTTCAGAAACAGTTTATGTAAAAAAACATGCAATACCGGTCATTCATTTTCAAACGACATTTTTAACAGTGTAGGGTAATTGAGGATGATAAGGCTAATCGTTATATCTTCTCACGATGCGGTTTAAGGCTTTGCGAAATATTCCCGTCGGTAACAAAACCTGTAATGAATTCCGTTGCGAGACCACGAACGGCTGAGGAAAAAGAAAATTGTCTTTCCCCGGTAATTGGCACAGGCAGGGAACGACAATTTTCTTTTTCCCCAGCTGTCTGACTGCAGCATTCATTACAGTTTTTGTTACCAGCTGAGCGCTGGATGGATGGGAGGGTATACCAGATCACCTTAACTTCACAAACCCACAATGAAATTCCGCCCGAACTGGCACGATTGCTATGCCGGAGAGCGTTTCGTACAGGAATGAGGGCAACACCCCGGAATTTCCGGGGTGACATAGCCAATCAAATAGTTTTTTTTTCTCGGGCTACCATGCGAAAGTATTTAAGGTAGCCTGACACACTAGTCAAATGAGTGCTAAATTTTTACCATTGCTTATCCAAAATTGTATGCATTCATTGACGCTGTACGAGGTTGATTTGTATTATTGCACATGTCCTCAACCAACAGAAATACTAATCTTGCAAGATTGTCTTGCAAGCACAACTGGCCAATGCAAATTTTCATTATAGTACATTTTTGTAGGGTTTTTCAAAGTAAAATCCATATTTTTAAAACTTTGTTCTACAAATTCACCAAGTAAATTGTTTCAGGTTTAATCATTTGAAACATACGGCTCGTTGTATAAACGTTCATTTTTTTTTCGCTTGGACAAACTACTGCAATTTTTAAGGGTCCAAAACTATTTAAAAAATCTACTTGGTGAATTTGTAGAGCAAAGTTTAAGAAACAAAATGAGGCAGCATTTCGTCACTAAGAATAATAATAATAATTGACGTTCTTACACTCTGCCTGCCCTGTACTATATTCATGTTCATATAAGCCCATTTCCCGTCTACCCACTCGTGCGTCGCTATCTCCTACATCTTTCGTATTATAGAGCTTTCGCTCATCTTTCCGTCCATGCTGTCACGTCGTTACTCCGCCCGTTCATACCCACTCTTAATGGCAAAACGATTTCCCCGGGCTTCCGCAATATTCGTCGAATCGATGCCCCGGAGGGCTTCTAGAAGCTTTCCGCAATGTTATTGGTCGTTCGGCGCCGTGCGTGCGCGGAATGCCGAATTACCGTCATGCTCTCGAGATTCGAGCCGTCGGAGACGGCTGAGTTAGAGCGCAAGTGCACCTAAAGAAATGTGTGACATTGTAAAATAACAAAAAAACCAAAAGCAATTTTACCGATCGATAGCAAGCTTGTTCGATTTTTTTTCCTCCTGTTCGTACTTCTTTCATATCAATTTATTCGCTTTGTGCCACTCGCGTGTAAGAGAGCTTTTTCGCAGCGGCGAGCCTCGCGTGAAACGCTTTTTTCCAGCAGCGACTGGGATCCCTTTAGAGTAGCGACTGTTCTCATGTGGTCAACGAAAAAGAGCGTTGCAAAAATTTCATCGGTTCCACTGAAAACTTCAATGGAGGCCAGCCAGTGGTTGCAAAGCAAATAGCCCAGGGACATTAACTATTAAATTAAAGGCAACTTATTGAATCGTAAAAATTCGACTGGCTTCTCGAATTCCATGGGTAATTAAAAATATGACCTGTAAAAAGATTCAACTTTTTATGGCCGAGATAATTGTTTTATCGGTTGGTCAGACGAAAATCCATAAAACTTTCAGCCGGATATCTCAGCTCCTTTTTTTTAGATACAATGTAGCCAGTTTCGAACAACGCTCATTTCTTAAAACGTGGATTGGAGTCAGAAAAAAAATTGAACAACGTCAATACTAGTCGGATTTCGCCACTTGTCGCAGCTTCCTTCATAGATAAAAGGCGAACGAACGAAAAATAAATCATTCGCGGTAATCCCAATAATCTACTAAAGCTCTCCTGTTCATCGATCGGTGGATCATTAACAAAAAAAATGTAAACTCTCGACCATAAACTTACCATCGAGAGTCCCAGTAAGTAATCAATAGTGGAGCGGCAAACATATTTTCAAGCATATTACGTAATGTTTAGTATGAGAGCGAGGAAACAAATGTAAACGATCCGAATGTAACCTCCCCTTTTCGTCGATCAATAGATCAATTAGCAAACAAATATAAACGCTTGACTATAAAGTTATCACCGAGCCCCAGTAAGTAATCAATAGTGGAGTGGAAAACATATTTACACACATGTCGCGTAATGTGCAGCGTGTACGAGAACGAGAAAACAAATGTAAACGATCCAAATGTAAGCTCACCGTTTCGTCGATCAATAGATCATTAGCGTACAAATATAACCCATCGACTGCAAAATTCTTACCGAGATTCGTAACAAGTAATCGATAATGGTGCGTCTTACCGAGATTCGTAACAAGTAATCGATAATGGTGCGAAAAACATATTTACAAGTATATCACGTAATGTTTAGCGCGTATGAGAACGAGAAAACAAATGTAAACGATCCAAATGTAAGCTCACCTTTTCGTCGATCAATAGATCATTAGGAAACAAATGTAACCCGTCGACTACAAAATGAAATCCGAGATTCCCAGCAAGTAATCAATAATGGTGCAAAAACATATTTACAAGTATATCACGTAATGTTTAGCGCGTATGAAAACGAGAAAACAAGTGTAAACGATCCAAATGTAAGCTCACCTTTTCGTCGATCAATAGATCATTAGCAAACAAATGTAACCCGCCGACTACAAAATGACATCCGAGATTCCCAGCAAGTAATCAATAATGGTGCGAAAAACATATTTACAAGTATAATAATGGTGCGAAAAACATATTTACAAGTATATCACGTAATGTTTAGCGCGTATGAGAACGAGAAAACAAACGTAAACGATCCAATTGTAAGCTCACCTTTTCGTCGATCAATAGATCATTAGCAAACAAATGTAACCCGTCGACTACAAAATGAATACCGAGATTCCCAGCAAGAAACAAATGGTGGTACGGAAAACATATTTGCGCGTATATCGCGTAACGCGCATCGTGTACGAGAACGAGAAAACACGTTGAACTCCAGAATCTATTAACGCCATATTCATGTAAAGCTCGAGCTTCGCGGTTGTGGTTTCGCCGTGCGCACCCCAGTACACAGGGAATCCGGTAGTCGCTGCGCAACCCTTACTATTTCCTCGGTACTCTCTGTCTCTGCGACCGTAATACATACTTTGGAAGTCCTTCTCTGCGTCCGATTAACATCAGTCAGATAGGACGGGGGCGCGAGGGCTTGAAAGCGCACTTTGCCAAACGGGCAGCAAACTCGGAAGAGCTTACAGTGTACCTTTACCGTAGGTGCTTGGCGGATGATGCACCGGCGGTGCGCGTGCTCTTTGATATCTCGTGGAAGCAGCAAAGAGCACAAGGATCGTGGCACGACTACGACGATGACATAAGAGACGACGTCGGAATACCCGCCCTCGAGTCACGTGACATTATGTGTACTATAAAGCTCAGTATTTATGAGCGGGAGAACGTATCAACGTCTTTTCGTCGAGCTTCAACGAGGCCGATGGAAATCCTGATGTACTCATAACGCTTCAATGCCCGGGGAAGGATATTCCGCGTAAAGAGACACGAGTTTTTCTGCCTCTTTGAATTTCTCATATCAATCCGCTTCGGCGAATTAAACTTTTCTAGATTTACGAAAGGTAGTTTAATAAAAAACCTTCAGTGACACGGTCGCGAAGAAATGCGCTGAAGTAAATGGAAGTTCTTGATGTACTGCATACATGTGAAGTTTTCGAACCGGAAGTTAAGTAACAGCGAAAATTTCGTAGTTTTCTCTGGAATATATGTCGAATGTGGACTATGATAGAAATGGGTGAATTACGGGAATACAGGAAAGTGGGTAGAAGTAGGACGTCTCAAATGTATTTGAACTGGATCCGGAGTGTACTTGAGTGGATCCGAGGCAGATTCGTGGTCTTCGAATAACATTCCTGGATGGTTAATCTGCAGAATAGAGGACAGGCTGTAATACCGTGCTTGGTACATATACTATGTTTACTATATATAGTACATGTACCATATATACCTATCCATAGTATAGAATATACGATATAGGGGGCGGATATTATTAGTACAATCGCATCTAAATATCCCGAGCATGAACTGTCACACGTCTGTTCGGTCAGACGTCTCAGTCCAGACTGTCTAACATGCTGATCGATCTCAAACCTAACTAATACCGTGTGTCTTAACGAATAGTCAGCTACGATATTCGTTACAATAGATAACATTTCTTGTTGGGCTGATATGTTGGGTCCGACTCAATACCGGGGTTGGACGAATACCGACTTGAGCGCCGGACGAGTACACGACTCTCAGCAATTGGTGCGAGCCCGTAGCCGTGCCGGTGGTTGAATCTCACCTCGATACCCGTATTCGTATAAATTACAAGCCCCCAATTGGTCGAATAACCGGTACAGGGTAGCTCAATTTGCAACATAGGATAAAACCCGGTTCATCCAAAGAATCTATTCGTCTCTACATCCTCGATTACAGATTTTATAAAAATAAATATTTCCAAGCTAGAAGTTGTTAAAATACTTGTAAGACCGGTACAGCGTAAATTTTATATTTTTCTCCGCAAACTATCTCGAATGCAGACAGCAATAGAAACGCGTAGATTGCAGGAATATATGAAAGTGGGTAAAAGTAAGCGCGTAACACATCTCAAATGTGTTTGGAGTGGCTCCGGCGCGCACTGCAGTGAACCCGAGACAGATTCATGGTCTTCGAATAACATTCGCAGACGGTAAATCTACGGACTAGAGGACAGGCTCTAATACCGTGCGCGGTACAGGCGCCGGCGATAACATTTCTCATCGGACGGATATGTCGGGTCCGACTCAATGCCGGGGTCGGGCCGATACCGGCTTGAGCGTCGGGCCAGTACAAGACTCTCTTGATGCCGCAGTTGGTGCGTAAATCTCACCTCGATATATTCGTATAAAATCCAAACCCCCAATCGGTCGAATAACCGGTACAGGGTAACTCAATTTGCAACATATAAAACTCAGCTCAGCCAAGAGTCTTTCGGTCTCACCGTCCTCGATTACAGATTATTTTTTTTATTTTTTTTTTTTTTTAAATAAATATTTCCGATCAAGAAGTTGTTAAAATCCTTCCGAGACCGGTCTTGTGTGCGAAAGACACGTCGATACTCTCATCGACTTCTCAATTAAGTTCCCCTGCCGTCGATAAACTCACGCGGCATAGGAAAATTGAATGGATATACGTTCCCGCGGAGCTGTTCCCGATAGTCGAGGACCAAGCGTGGTCATAAAAATTAAATTGGCTTCGTAGAAAATCGACTCTCAGGCTTGTGCCTTGACGGCGCTCGATACCCAGTTCTCGCGCTGTCCGCGCGACTAATCTTGTCCACATAGTGGTGCGGCAATGAATGCGGAGAGAACGGGCGGCGCGGAGACCAGAAGCGGTTGAGAGAGACGCGAAGAGCGGCAACGGGGGATCCTATCAAGTTTTCGCATGATGGCGCTTGAAAGGAGAGGCTCGAGGGCTAAATGCAATCTGCGACTATTGACGTGCCAGCAACGGTAAAACTAGAACGCGCAAAGCCCTCCCATCCTCCTTCCTCTGTACCTCATCTATGAATTAGCGTTTGGCGAAATCGTATTACAATGTTCTTTTTTATTTGATTCTTTATTTTTTTATTTTTTTTATTTTTTTACTAATGCTGATGGAGAAAAAAGTATACAGACTGAAGCGATTTCGGGCAGTGGATGTTCAGTGACCTAAATAACATCGATTCGATTAAAATGGACCACGCGCGCGCAGGCCGACCCTATTCAGAAACGATTCGATTAACTTTACCATCGTTCGCCGGAGCGAGTGAAATACACGAGATTATTACGTCGGTCATTTTATCACTTATATCAATATTGGATTCCGTAAATTTGACTATTCCGAAAGGTCGCAAAAATTGTATTTCATTGGGCCGCGACTCCATTGTGACTGCGAATTTTATTAATCGCAGGCGAGATAGCCTGGCGAAACGGAATTCCGAGACGGAACCAACGATTTTTATCAATTTTTCGCGGAAAATAAAAAAAAAAGATTAAAATAAAATAAAAAATATACCGGCCCGTCTTACCCCGGGGTTGAGTTCCGCCCCGATCTCCACCAGGTCGACAATTTTACGGTCCGTCTCGCTTGGTTGATTCTTTTCTTTTCGATTTTTATAACTTTTTACTACGTTTCGTAATTTTTATTTTTTTCGTCGCACCAAACTCAATTAAAATAAAATTTTTTTAATTAGTGGGTTGAGCGAGCCCGCGTAGGAGCCCACTCGGAATAAATTCGATGACGTCCCGCCGATCAGTCTCGTGGCTAATTTAATTGACGGAGCGTCGACGTGGTTAGTTAATTGTTCGATGAAGCTCCGGGATCGCGTCCTAAATTCCGAGGGCCACGAAACACCGACATCGCGGTGCACCTGCGGGAAGCTTGGACGCGATCTTAATAGCCTTTTGCGCTGTGCAGAAGTCTTCCTCGGTTAGAGCGGCGGTAGCACGGTCATCGGACCTCCGCTAAAGCCTCGGCATAAATAAAGCCTCGTTGCCGCCCCCTGGAAAAAGCCCTCCATCGAACTAACCAAGAGGCAACCCACTCAAGAATTAATAGCTTCCCGTTCTTATATACTTACCCGAGACGCTGGAAAATAAAAAAAAAACCCGCGCTTCCATAGTTTCCAAGACGCACATCTTTTGCTCACTCCCCTTTTTCGGTCTTCCTCTCCCTCCTCTTCGCTCTTGGCGAACTCGTCCTCAGCGACTCGTACTTCCGCCGAGAGTTAATTTAATTTCGCAAACCTTCAATGAAAATACACTCGAATTCATCTTTCAGTTTGTGCGAAAAAAAAATCGAATTTTATTATTCTCCGTTCGATGCAGCGCTTTCTGAGAGCACTTTTGTCAGAAGTAGGACACGAGTGAAGAATACATCCGAGTTCCAATGGGGAATTCCACGCAAACAAATTTTCGACTTGGTAAGAACGTTCTCTCGATGATCAAGATTGATCGCAAAAGCATTCGTCCTTTTCGCCCTCTAACGGCACGTGTAACGGGAATGTACGTACGCGAAATAACAATCGGCACAAAACCCTCGAAAGTGGATGGGCTCTTGGCCTCTTTTTCACCGGGGCCAAGGCGAGTGCGCATCCGGCCTTCGAACCGGCATGGAGACTCTCAGCTCCGTCGATAACATACCGGCACAGCATGACTTGTAACGAAAATTATTGTAATAAATTAACACATTAAATTTATAATTTGTTCTTTGGAAACATTACCTTTTCATTTTATATTGCGAAGTGTGAGCTGTTTAAAAATTCAATGAAGATACATTTTGAAAACTATACTAAAATTAATGTTTCTAAGACCTTTTAACAAGTAAATAATATTTAATATTGCCAAGAGGGAATTTAATGGTGCAATATTAATTTCCTTTTATAAATTTCAGAAAATTTGTTTTATTTTGTCTTGTAACTTGCGATGATAAATTCAACGACATGGATCGCTTTAAGATTTAACGTTACTTGTGCCGCTGTCCGAGAACGAATAATCTACTTGCGCTTATCTCGCGAATTTTCGGTTGTCGAAAATCACTCGAGAGTCCCGTCAGACGAGAGGACAAGGTCCAATCGTCATCCCTTCTTCTGTAATTTCAACTCGCTTGAATTTCTACAATTGTTTCCCTCGTTTCTCTCGATCCTACATATATAT
>JAPYZD010004983.1:0-10506 GCA_030522725.1 Ichneumoninae sp. B BG-2022a | reverse complement strand
TACTGAGAAGATTAATTTTGCATAATAATAATTGCAAAATGTTATTAACAAATTCATCAAAAAATTAATTGGTTAACAAATTACCCGGCAACAAAACTGCTTTTTATGAAAATGATTCGTTTGTTTTTATGAATACGTATGAATTTTTTCAGATTTTTAAGTAATCGTTGATTTTTTATTTTTTTTTTAGAGAACAAAAATCAAGAACAGGCCTTCTGGTTTTGTTACGATATTTTTTTAAGGAACTTTTTAAAAATACATTTAAAAAATAATTGTCGATAAAATTATACTTATTTCAAAATTTAGACAGATAATCGTATATTAATAGAAACAGGATTTCATGTATTCAAAAAGTACTTGTACTCGGTACTTGAAATCGTAAAAAATACTCCAAGTCCTAAAAAGTATTTTACGTACAAAAAAAAATTACTTGTGTACTTCAAGTACGTACTTGAAGTACCGGGCTATGGTGTGGACACATCCAAAATATTTCTAGATTTAGTCTAACAGAGCAACCAGATCAGTCCACTGAAAACTTCAGAATCTACGAATTGTATCGCCATTGAAAATCGGTGTATTCTTTCGAAGGCTATTGTATTTACAGTTCGAACGACAGATAGTCTGACAAATTATTTACAAAGTTCTCACGAGTTTTCGCTGTCGAGTGTTCCGTGTAAAAAAAACGAAAAAAGAAGATAGTAAACAAGGATTGGCTCACCCCGTATTTATAAAATATAGCATGGAGTCTTTGACACTTAATTATTTATCTACAGTCGCCGCGTTATCGACGGTGGAATTCGATGCCAGAATTGGCTCTTCACTCGTCGACGTCGACTGATCAGTGGTCGGTGATAAATTCTTCACGGTCGGGCTCGCCGGGCCCTGAAGGACCTTTCGCGACAGTCTCATCACCCCCGAGACGGGATCTCGTCCGAAGTACTTGACCTGCAGCTCGTGTCCGACCTCGAAACCCAGCGCGCTCGCGTGGACGATCTTCCGCTGATCCAATTGCGAATTGTGCAAAAATGCCGGCGGCATGTTCGTGTACAGAATTACCATTACTCCGGTATCGCGAATTTCAGTTATCTTCGCGGTGTAAATACCACCAAAGTCCAACTGCGGTACTTTATCCTCTTTCAACGTTACGGCTATCATGTCTTTGGCTTCCTCCATCGCCGTCTCGTTCGGAGCGAACAGCGTGTAGGTATTTTCGTCCTGAGCGTATATCTGATAAAAAAAGAAACAAAAATTATGAATCGTTTTTATTTACATATGGAGCGTGGCTAAACAAATAATCTGTCGAAACTGCAAACGTCGTTTACGGTTCATGCCATTAAATGATTGTGATAATAATGTCTTCTAATCGGTATTGTTTAGTCTCGCAAGCGTCGGAAGAGTTATTGTTCTTCGATAATTATTATCCTACTCACTTTGCTAATTCGTTAAAATTTTGTATGATAGAGGGGATGAATGCGTTCCACTAGACTCCTACGATTATACTCGAAGGCAGATTATGTCTCTGAATTTTTTTTTAGCATCTACCTTTTATCATGGTGGCCGCTTTTTTCTCCGGAAAAAAATCCTTCGACTGTTCTCTGATCAATATAAAATGTTTTCCAATCGAACACCTAACGACTTCTGTTAAAAAAGTTAATTATGCAAATGACAATGCCTAATTATCGTTTTGATGTTTAATTCTGTTTTTTTTTTATTTTCACAATTTCTTTTCAAGGTAACATTTATGTACTTTTTGTGTATTTTCAAAAGGTTCAGCGACAGTTCACTTGTTCCCTGTCTAATTTTGAAATACCCTGATTTTTCTCTAATTCCCTGACCAAGTTTTTTTTCCATGACTTTTCCCTGATTCTCTGAACAAGTAAAAACTTGTTCAGAGAATCACTTGTTCAGAGGGAAAAGTCAGAGGAAAAATCCTCTGACTTTTCCCGGTTTTCCCTGACCGCGCCCACCATGTTTTATGCTTTCTCTGTTATTCGCTATTTTCTGTTTCCTTAATTTTTCGCCTTGTATCATCTGGCGTCTGGTCATTCTCACTGTTTCAAATCGCTCGATGGGGATTCCCATCAACTTGCAATTGGGCTCAGCACGTTTTCATTTAAATAAATAAATAAATAAATAAATAAATAAATAAATATTTCAATGCGGCGGGCGAATGAATGTATCGTGATTTCGTCGAGAACTTTAGAAAACTCACGTTGACTCCAGTCTCGATCAATATCTTCTTGAGATTGTGTCCACCGACGCCGAGAAACTTGCCCCGTTGATACACCGGAACTTCCATATTCTCGGTAACCGGCATATTCTTTTTGCCCGTTCTCGGTTGAACTATCGTACTGTTCATTATGCCAATAATCTCGCTTTTCGCCGAGACCGCGCGGCTCACACTCTCCATTACTATTTTCAACGGAAGACCGGCAATTTTAATGTCCGCCTGCAGGGCGGTTATTCCCTTTTTCGTTCCGGCTATCTTGAAATCCATGTCGCCCAGATAATCTTCGATGCCCTGGAAACAATATATTGGATTCGCGCATTTTTTAAAATAATTGTCTTCGTTTTGGAAGTGATTCAATTATCACTCTACAACGCTACAACTTTACCAGAATATCGGTAAGAATTCTGTAGTCGGAAATTTGTCCGGTATTGATGTCGTATTTCGTTATAAGACCGATCGCCACACCCGCAGCCGGAGTCGAAATCGGTACGCCGGCATCGAGGAGGGCGAGACTTCCGCCGCAAACGGAAGCCATCGACGAAGAGCCTGCAAGATGAATGGTCATTCGTTAGCTCGAGATTTTTTGTCACTATTTATATTTCCAATTTATATTTTCACTATCGGGCGTACCATTCGATTCGAGGACTTCGCTGGTCAGTCTGACTGTGAAAGGATAATCCTTCGGTAGAATCGGTCTCAATCCTCGTTCGGCCAACGCACCGTGACCCATCTCTCGTCTTCCGATCGGGCCCGTTTTGCCGGTCTCATTCGTAGCGTAGGGTGGAAACTCGTAGTGTAGGAAAAAATTCTTCTCCTTCAATCCACTTCAAAATAAAAAAAAGTTATTAGATACAGATTTTTTTCTTTATTTATTTCTAATCAAGCGTTTATCGTAACGCCTTTTACCTGGTCAGCATGGAAATCGTATCCATCTTCAGTGCGCTTTCCAATGAATCCAGCGTAACGGTGCACAAAACTTGAGTCTGACCTCTTTGAAAGAGCGCCGAACCGTGAAGGGGCTTGAACATGTCTATTTGGCAAGTTATATCTCGTAATTCGTCCAAACGACGACCGTCGCACCTGCAAATATCAATGCATCGTGATTTCAGCAACAACATAAAAATAAAACATTACATTTTTTTTAAGATTACGAAAAGATCGTTAACGATTTGGATATAGTTTTTTTATTTTGGAATTTATTGAATCCGAATTAAACATTTAAAAAAATTTTTAATATTTAAGATTTAGTCATGTATTATTTTTCATTTGTTAATGCGTTCATTTTTCTAATTTACGGTAGCCCTTGCGAATAGCATTCACTTCGCATAAGTTTCAGAGAAATAAGAAGTAAATGCAAACACTTCTCGATGGTATAAAAATCTGAAAAAATCAAGCATATTAAAGGTGCTGAAAACATTCATTTTGCATCATAATAATTCCAGAATATTATTGACACATTGATGAAAAATAAAATTGTTCAACAAATCTCGCGGAAACCTAACTTTTTTTAAATGAAAATGTTTCGTTGATTTTTCTGTACAAGTGTGAATTTTTTAAGATTTTAAAAATCACTTTTTTTATGTCGGAAAAATTTGTAATCAGTCACAAAATGCAAAGTGAATTAAAAAATCTGAAAAATGCATACGTATTCAGAAAAATGAACGAATCATTTTCATACAAAAAAAGGTAGGTTCCCGAGAGATTTGTTGAATATTTTTATGTTTCATCAATTTGTTAATAACATTTTGGAATTATTATTATGCAAAACTAATCTTTTCAGCACCTTTAATATCCTTGATTTTTTCAGATATTTATACCATCGAGAAGTGTTTGCATTTACCTCTTATTATTTCTCTGAAACTCATGCGAAGTGAACGCTATTCGCAAGGGCTACCTTAATTTCATTTGTAAAAGCGTCTCTCCTCATCGGTTAAGTATTGTTTGTCCGTCGGTTTTTGCCCGTTCGGTTTGTAAATGGGCATTGCCCGTCTATAAACCAAATAAATAAACAAATAATTATTAAAATTTTAATAATAGTTAAATCGGTACGAACATAAAAAAAAAATTACGAATGCAGAAGATTATTGAACGAGTTACAACATCGCGTGAATGCGAAATCCCCAGTTATTCTCCAAAGCGTCAACGTACCGTAGATCATTCTCGAATATCAACGATCTGAATATTTCCTTGCTGACCAAACTGAACGCTTCCACGACAGCGTTAACGTCCACCTCCGACCTGCTGCTCTTGATTCCCTCGATAATTCCGTTACGCAGATTTTCCACCGCCGTGTCGCGCGACTGCTTATCGTGCTTGGTGTCCGTAAATATTTCGTGCAATTTCGTCGTCGCGTAAAATTGTACATAGTCCATAATCTCCTGATCAATTTCCTTCGTCGGTTCGACCGTTCTCTTGGGTTTTCCGTGTTTCTTCTGCAAGTTCTGAATCGACTGTATTATACTCTGGCATTCTTTGACCCCCGATTTGATCACTTTTTTCAAGTCTTGCTCAAGAATATTATCCGCCGATCCTTCCAGCATGACAACCATGTTTTGCTTCGTAGCTGTGATAATGAGATTCAACGAGCTCTTTTGAATTTCTCGTCTGGTGGGATTTATGAAAATCTCGTCGTTGATTAATCCGACTCTAACCGCGCCAACCGGACCGTTCCACGGAATGTCCGACACGGTGAGTGAAGCGGACGCTGCATTTATGGCCAGCACGTCCGGATCGTTCGTGTCGTCTATGGCGAGTATGTTGCACATTACTTGGGTGTCGTAGCAATAGCCGGGAGGAAAAAGGGGACGTATGGAGCGATCTACGAGTCTGCTGGTAAGAATTTCGTTCTCGCTGCGGCCAAGCTCGCGACGCAGGAAATTCGTCGGTATTCTGCCGGCGGCTGCAGCTTTCTGTCGATAGTCCACGACCAGAGGAAGGAACGAACTGGACGAGGGCGTGGATTTACTGACGGTCGTGACCATGACCGAGGTGTCTCCCAGAGAAACGACTGCGCAGCCATCTGCGAGACGGGCGTATTTTCCGGTCGACACGGTGAGGTGCTTCCTGCAAATTGATAGTGGGTTAATCACTTTTGTTTATTTCTCATAATTTGTTGAGTGCAAAAAAGACAATCGCAAAAAAGCCTATTAAATCGTCACAAAGGAGGGACAGTAATTGGGATGGTTTTATTGTTGCCCAGAATGATTGTTGGACTCAAACTTTTATTTCGGAAACTGTGTATCGCTGGTTGTTTCGCAAGAAAAGCCTTGCAAGCACTCACAATACTACAAAGATTTAAAGTTATGGGTAACTTTACAGGGAATTGGGTAATGTTTCCTTGAGGTTTCAGAGCACCGATCATGGGAAGGCGATTGAAAAAAAATCGTAGGGTAAATGCAAACGAGGGACAGTGATCGAGATGGTTTTAGCGTTGTTCGGAACGACCGTTGGATTTGAACTTTAATTCAAGAAATCGCTGGTGTTTTGCAAGGTAAATCATGCAAGCATTGGTAATAGTACGAAAACTTGAGGTTATAGGGCGTACGTAGAAATGTATTTCTTACCCGTTAGAAAGTTCGACAACAATTTCGGGAGTGGATGTCATATCGGCGGCTGTGACGAATCTCATAAAACACACGTTTTGCGCTCTACATCGATTGCGACTCCGCGAAAATAAATGTTTATTGATTCCTATTAACCTAAAACTTAGAAACGCGGCCATCGTCGAACAAGTGCCGGCGAACTAGAACAGCGTGAAGATCGGGCGCGTTTCGATGGGTGAGTTTCAATGGCAGATTCGTGCTCTGAAAAAAATATTAAAATTTGCAAATTCGATTGTTATACAGTAACTAAAAAAAATAATACCGAACGTTTTAATTATATTGATCTCGATCTCATCAAACGATTCCGCATCAATTGAGCCGTATTTGGAGCAATTTGATGAAAAACAAAGTTTGGCCAACTTTGCGCCACATTTTTGTTTATGATTATAACTTATAACTTTGCATAACTTGCAAATTTTTAAATTACAGTTGTATGGCTAACTTTATAGAATTCAAACATTTTCGGGAATAAAAAAGACGGTCAATTGACGTTAATTTCTTGGTAAATCGACGCTTAAGGGGAAGTGAAATATCGCGGTCGGTAATGAAAACTGTAATGAACTTTTCTCAAGGGAGCTAATTTTTTCGAGGAAATAATTAGCACATTGAATAAAGTTAATTTGAAAATTGCATCTATCTCATTCGCACGCACAGCTGTTTCACTTCCCCTTAAAAAAAAAAGTTACAGTCTCTGCACATTCCTATATTTGGGGCTTTCCATCCGGCCGTGGAAATGTTTACGTTATAGTGACGGATTGATGTGATTGGTCCAATCTTTCAGACGATTCTAGTATCTGACAGAAGGCACCGATCAGACGACTTCGTCACTTCAACGTAAGATGATTTTCACGGCTGCATGGAAAGCGCCGATTAACTGCAAAAGCGAGTCCCGACAAAGTGTTGACAAGAAGAACGGCAAAAGCGAGCGCGCACAGCCGGCGACAGCTCTTTAAACTTTGTTTTTTCTCGTTATGAATAATTGCGATTGTTATCGCTCTCGACTCTACTACATCGGCACGCGAACAAGGCGAGATGGAATGGTAAGACTAAGAACCAAAGTTTGACTGACCGAGCTGTGGCGATTAAAATTATTGAATCATCGGACTTAACGTCGACCCGTTTGACGAAAATGTGTTTACGAGGCACGTTCGGTAGTCACTGAAAGTCAATGAACCGCGCTTCATAGAAGCGATCACAGATAACAGCTGATAAGGAGACATCGCCTACTTCGAGCAGACGACGAAATTCGGACGATGAAAGATGACTGGAAAAGACAAGTACAACGGATATCTATTCGTATTATGGGGATTCCTGATGCATCTGGTTGTACTGTGGGGTGTGCTGGATGCAAATTTTCATTCACCGATTTTGCAAGGGTTGCCCGTGACGACCCCGCCGGCGGGGCCACCGGCCAAACGCCTTTTTCTCTTCATATCCGACGGCCTGAGATTTCGCACGTTCGTCGAAGATCCGCCGCCTTTCCTAAGGTACAATTTTCATATTTTCCTAATTTGTGTTTACCATGATTTAAAGAACGATCTTTAAATCATCAACACAACACGTAGTGCTGTGTTGTGATGTTTTTTTCATTAATGCTCGGGTGTTTTTTTAAATATCATGGGGTTTAATAGAGTTGTTTATTTATTTTGTTTGCATATGATTTTCAATAAAGTGTAGTCTATTTTTTTATTTTTTTGTAAAACATTTGCAAGCATTGTCGTTGGTTTTTTAACCTGCGGTGTATCTTGTATGTTGCGTACAAAAAGTAATTGCTTCACTAAACTAATGAAATATATATTTTTTTAATTAGCAGCTTTTTTTTATTAATACCCCTGATAGACAAGCGGCACAAAAAGTAGCAGTTGGCGCAATAATGGCGACATGTGCCACACATGTCGCAAATATCGCGCCAATATTCCTACATTTCTTGGCGCTTGTCTATCAGGGGCACTGCCTTTTAACACTTTTTGTGTATTTCTTTTTCTCCAAAAAAATGCACCATTATTATAGTATTTAGCATTCTGAAGCCACAGCAAGATAAGGAAAAGAAATTTTTTGTGCGTTGCAGCCTTCGACAATTATATTATAGTATTGATTCTTGACCTCAAGTTGTATCTTGTATTTTGCATTCGAGGAGTAATCGGTTTGCTAAACAAATGAAAACTTTTTTTTGTTATAAGCTCTTTTTTAATAGAGTTATTTATGTTTTTTTTTTTTTGCAAATAATTTTCAATAAAGTTTGATTTCTTTTTTCTTCAAAAAAATGTACAATTATTATAGTATTATAGCGTTCTTACGCCGTAGCATGTTAAGGAAAAAAAAATTCTCATTGGTTGCAGCCTTCGACAATTATATTACAGTGTTGATTCTTGACCTTGAGTTGCATCTCATATTTTGCATGCAACGAGTGATTGGTTCGATGAACGAATAAAAATTATTTGCAGCTCCGCAATGTACGCGAAAGATGTTTGGGGTGTTCCTTACACAAAAAACCCTATTAAGTTGCTGCTTTTTAATAGACTTTATTTACTGATTTTTTTTGCATAAAGTTTATATAAATATTAAAATTCTGCAATTTTTAATAATATTAATAATAATCGTAGCAATAATAATTTCCGATAAAATAGTTTATTTATATATTATTTTTCTCCAAAAAATTTGAAATTATTATAGTGTGGCTTTTTTATCTTGAGCTATTTTTAATATTTTGTGTACAAAGTGTAATCAGTTTGATAAAAGAATAAAAATTATTTGCAGGTCTGTGATGCGGGAAAAAGGTGTCTGGGGTGTTTCACACACAAGGATGCCCACGGAGTCGAGACCGGGTCACGTAGCATTGGCCGCAGGCCTCTACGAAGATCCCAGCGCTCTGTTCAAAGGCTGGAAGGAAAATCCTGTGGACTTTGATTCGGTGTTCAATCGGAGCAGCGAAACGTGGGCCTGGGGTAGTCCGGACATAATTCACATGTTCGCGAGGGGTTCAGAGAGGGTGCACGCCGAGAGTTATCCACAGGAGTGGCAAGACTTCGATACGTCGGCGAAGTCCACGATTCACTTGGACTCCTGGGTCTTCGATCGTTTTTCCACATGGCTGGAGGAGAAAGCCACAGCTGTGAAGGAAAAGTCGGGAGTCGTGCTTCTCTTCCATCTTCTGGGCTGCGACACTGCCGGCCACTCCAGCAAGCCTTATTCCGAGTATATTCGAAATTATGCGAGGCTGAGAATTTTTATTTTTCATACCTTACGCGCGACTACGTTGTGTGTTTTGTATCGCAGAGTCGATCGTTCTACATGATGATTGAATTTGGATTCAGAGAGTACATGGAAAACATGAGATACGACGATCGGGAGATCGGGAGGGTCGTCGAGAGAACGGAAGAATTTTTCGGCGACGATAGCACCGTCTACGTGTTCACGGCCGACCACGGTATGACCGACTGGGGATCGCACGGCAGTGGCTCAGCCGACGAGACCGAAACACCGATTGTCGTCTGGGGTGCGGGAATCAACCGGATCGACCGCCGACAGGATATTGAACAGGCCGATATCGCGCCTCTCGTGTCGTCCATTCTTGGCTTGTCCATTCCCGTTAACAACGAAGTAAGCGATTTCTCGATTTATCCGCATAGAGAAAAAAAAATATCGTAGGGACTCTTGCACGTTTCGTAATTATTTTTTTACGCTACGTTTGGGAATTATATTGACTGTGTCGGAGACCTGCAATATTAATTTTTTTTTCAGTCGATACTATAAATCGTTCATTCCCGTTAACAACGAATTCGTTTATATATATATTTATAATATATATGAGGTATTCCATACGGTTTCGAACGGTCAAAAACCCGACCCTCTCCAAAAAAGTTGTAATTTCACCATAATTCATGATTATTTGCAAGAGGTTTTTGTATTTTTTTTTTAGAATTTTGGTTTCGTATTTTTTTGAGATATCGAAAAGTTGAACTTTTTTAAAAAATCTCTATATCTTAGAAACCATCAGCCGTACAACAAAAACGCTTAAGACATAAATGTTGCAGTTTTAAATGATCTTTTGAAAACTAAATTATGTTGATAATTTTGAATGCAATAAACGTCCATTTCTATGAAAAATAGACGACAATATTTTTTTCAGCCAATATGTCATGTTTGATTTTTCTTAAAAAATTCCTGAATATACTCTCAAGTGTGTAGAGTGGTCTCATATTTTTGTTTGGATGGGCGAGACGCCCGTTTGATAGCTATACTCTGTTTAAGATCGATTTTTCATAAAAAAGAGAGGCATTTATTACTATCCATTGGATTTTATGAAAATTATGACACTATCCGCTATAATGGAAGGTAAAAAATCAAATAAAAAAAGGGAATGGGGATTTTTCATTAAAAAAAGGAATTTTTTAAATGAAAAATCGATCTTAAACGGAGCATAGCTATCAGACGGGCATCTCACCCATCCAAACAAAAATATGAGATCACCCTACACACTTCACAGTATATTCTGAAATTTTTCAAGAAAAATAAAACATGACATACTGGCTGAAAAAAAATATTTTAGTGTATTTTTCATGGAAATGGAAATTGATTGCATTCAAAAAATCTACAAAATTTTGTTTTCAAAAGTTCATTTAAAACTGCAACTTTTATGTCTCAAACGTTTTTTAGTATGACTAACAGTTTTTA
>JAPYZD010004982.1:0-11119 GCA_030522725.1 Ichneumoninae sp. B BG-2022a | reverse complement strand
AATTTGTTAACCAATTAATTTTTTGATGAATTTGTTAATAAAATTTTGCAATTATTATTATGCAAAATTAATCTTCTCAGTACCTTTAGTATACATGACGTTTTTTCAGATTTTTACACCATCAAGAAGTACTTGCAATTTTCTCTTATTGTTGTCGAACTTATGCGAAGTAAGCGCGCAGCGAGACTCCCTCCTTAATTATTATATCGTTAAATATTCGCAGCTCGATGCTCGAATTAATTTATAATTTTCGTAGCATATATATATATGTATATATATATTTTAAATACGTACGAATATTTTCGCAGGTATCTATTCCGCTGGAACAGATCTCCATAAACGTGTTGGCAGAGGATGCGAAGACGTTGCGGAAATTCATTCGGCTCTTTCACATCGTCGCCGACGTTTTGCTGTGCATTCACTTCACCCTCGATCCGTACATCTACGTCCTGCTGCGAATGCCCAGACCGAGATTCGTGTTTCTGAAGCCGCTGTGTCGAGTCTGCTGGCCGGTGAGGAGTCGAGGCAGTTCCTTCAACGGAACCACCGATCATCAAGGGAGCAGCGGCGATCCTCCGACGCCCATAACGGAAGTACCGTCGACTCCGGTCAGCGAAGTCCAGGAAACTCAGCTCGTCGACGTTGCTTGAATTCCTCTCTACGTTTCCCTGAGGACCAATGATGAACAACGCGAACGTTGTTTGAATTCCTCCTCTACGTTTCCCTGAGGACCAATGATTTATTCCACAATCGTCAGAGAGAATTTTTGAGATACCGATAACCGTTTGTGATAATTTAATTTACCTTTTATTTTCGTCAGTTCAGACTCGCTGCGTTGCTCGCGGGAACTCAGGTTGCTTGTCTCGCGCAAACGACCCTGATGTCTGAGCCCGCGAGTCGCGGACGACCGATTTTTCGCTTCGGGAAACCTGCCTCACGTCTTTAATTTTTTTGACAAAAAATACTGAAATAATGTTAATCGAAGCATCAACGTTTAACTGCCGAATGTAGAATTTTTTAGTCGGGCGTGAGGCAGGCTTACATAGTTTCACGTTAATTTTCTTTCTTTTTCTTTATCTTTTTTTGATGCGTACTATATCAGACTACAAGTCCGATCGAAAAAAATCTCGCGATCGAAGATCGAAGAATCGTTGCTGATAAATCGATAATTGTATCTATTATTATAAAGTGTATATCTAGTCGGTAAAACTTTAGCGAGATAAGACAAGATTTTACCCAACAGTAACGTACCAAAGTATGCAATGCATCGGCAATGTCTGAAAGAATTTTTGTAATTTTTTTTTTGTCTCGACAATATGCATCCGCGGAATTTATTAATGAACGAATCGAGTTCGCAGCTAATATTTTTCAGCTAATTTAACATTAAAAGCGTTTAATACTTATATATCGTTGATATATTTTATTACGAGATCAGATTTATTTTCGGTAAAATGTTATCTGTAAGCATTGATATTGACGTGTACGTGTCATCTAAGAATTCGCAAGCACGATAATAAATGTTACAAAAAAAAAGAAGGCATTTTGCGTTACCGTTAATAAAAATGTTGAAGTGTTCTCGGGACGTTAACTAATCGATGCTTTTGGGATCGTGTGCCATTGACGGCGAGAGGAGAACGAACGGTGTCCACGTGGAAGTACAATTTCAATATATATTTTCCTCGTTAAAGAGTCCTCCCGACTCTGAGCACATAAATTCATCTGTATTACATGATCCGCGAAACATGCGTCTCGCATATATCTTTGTGTTACTTTAATATCCGTATACGTGTACGAAAACTATTCACAATATTGTTTCTTTTCTTTTTCCGCTGATCGGGGCAAGTATCGAAATCCTCGAAACACATACGGTCTTGCATCGCAGATAAACCTGCTGTATGTTTCTCCTCCCAGAGGATCGTCGAGAATCTTCCTCGCGAAGTTCTCGCGACGGTGGCTCGTTTTGATTCGCGAGACAAAGTACCTGTAAACTCTCCTTTGCTATCGTTAAATTACAAAAAAAATTCAGAACGATAAAATGTTTTTCCTCCGTGTAGGCCCTTGGACTAGACTCAACGGTTGGCGAGCGGCACGTCTCGTCAACGTTAAAACTTCGTACAGTATTAGTCAGTGCACGTCGGGCGGATTAATGCATGCTTTTAGCGTAATGCTGTTTTCTGTAAGCGGAATGATCGTCGTTTGCGGAACAGTCGGCGTTTTACCGAAGAACGGGCGAACGTTCCTTTCGCCAATCCTCCGAGCGACTTTGCGTATCGATCATAAGTGTCCTCCCTCTCTCCGCGGCTGTCAAGCCTTTCCTGCGAGAGTCGTCGATCAGCGATCGACTCGTCTTGGGTTTTTTTTTTTCAAGGTTCCCTTCATCGACGAACCATATTCTACGAGATAAGCAACATCAAACTTTCCATAGAAGCAAATGATTCGTCGAGTCTTCGCGACCGGCCTGAAGCTCCACCGAGGCCTGGGGACCCCGAAAATCCTCGTAACCGTCCCCGCCGGAGATCACCAAGAGTTTCCCATTGCTCGAGTCGCTCTGCGGACTCTTTTCGGGTTTGCCCGAGTGCCGCTTGTTCTTCGGACGAGATTCGGGCTTGGTCGTCGCCGAGGTCGGACTCGCCGGCTTCTCGACGCACGTGAGAAAACGCACGTGTCCCGTGTGACCGTGAGGTATCCCTGTTGCGATATAGAAATATATAAGAAAATATAGAAAATATAATAATATATAAAACACTGTAAAAACATTTGTTTGAAAATTAATGAACAGTATTGGAAGCTTTTTTACATACTGTTTATGAAATTTCAAACACATGTGTGTTGCAATTTTACAATAAAATTTGTATCTCTCATGGAATTGTAAATTTCAAGCAAAAGGTTTGTAATTTTAATGTATGATATTTTTATGTTACATGCAAATTATATTAATGTTCAATTAATGTAAGTAATGTTAGCAAATTTCAAGTTCCAGTACATTAATTTACAATTTACTTTCACGGTGAATATATAGAAAATATATATTTTTTAAATTGCAAAGAAATTCAGAAACGATTTTACGTACCGGTAACGGGTGGCGGCTGCGGTAATCTTTGGCTCGACGGCTTGAGATGAGGTATCGGTATCGTCAACAGAACTCCCGCGCTCGTTCCGACCCACAGCAACTCGTTGCAGGACAAAAGTGCCGTCACCCGGAGACAGGCGGCTTTGTGCTGGCGTATTATGTCATCGCAACCTGCAGCGAGTTTTCACACGTTTCCGTTAAAATAAATATCGAACACATGTATCGACTGAAGGGCGAGATTTTTTTTCCTCGATTTTATGTGAAATATATTCGAGAGAAAATATATTCGGAGTCGAACGAAAAATTTCGAAGATTTGATCCTTACTGGCGAGCATCTTGGTAACGGCGGGCGCAATGTTTATGTCCGTCAGACACTCGTAACTGTTGGCGTGAAAGAGTCTCAGTACAGCGCTGTTGTGCAACGATATCCAAACACCGAGGCCACCGGACGCCGCGATGCAGGATATCGGACGAGACGTGTCGTTGCTCACCGCGAAACTGTGCTCGATCTCGAGACTCATCGTGTTCAACACTCTGACCGTGTTGTGACTGCCGCACCACAATTTTCCGGATATGAGAGTCATCTTCGTTACCGGAGCCGCTGGACTGCCCACCGTTACTATCACCGGACTTTGGGTGTTCCATCCACCTGTGAAGAGGCCAGATAGATATTGGACACAGAAACAGGTATTCATCATTCCAAGGTTATTTTCTTTTTACTTACAACGATATTCGCAGGTGTATGCAGCTATATCACCGTTCGCGAGGGCAACGAAAACTTTGTTGTCAAAGTATCTGTGAACAAAAAAAATACTTCGATAAGTAATTTCGTATCTGGAAGTTGAAAAAAAAACGTGAATCCTGACAACTCGTCTTGGCCCATTCCATAAGCTATAATTTCGGAATTACGGTTTTCGTAGCATATAGAATGGATTTCGGAAATTCCGAAATTTCATTCGATATGGTATAATTTCAAAATTTCGGTTTTCATAGCATATGGAACGAATTTTGAAGTTCCTAAATTCAAAAGCTGGAAATCGCACAAGAGCGTAACAATCGTACATTATAGAGTGCACGCTGCTCCCGTGCTGGATCTTGACTCTGTTCTTCTTTATCCTGATGTTGTCGTTGCAGTTGTAAATGTGAATACAGCCGTCCTCGGTGCCAAGCCAGACGGTGGGCTGCAAGGTGTCCTCGTCGAGCAAGTCGTCGACGCTCGACAGATCAGCGCCGAAACCAACGCCCGGATTCGTCGAGACCGTCGTCGTCGTTGTCTGAATACTGGCCACGTCCTCGGCGTCCGAATCTTCCGAGCTCTCGCTGCTGCGATTTTTACGATAAATAAATCGTTAATAAAATTACATCTCGTTCGTTCGAAGCAGTCCGCGCTGCTCAAAGCCTCGTACCTATCAAGTTGCGTGTCTTCGCCATTGGCGTCGGCGTCCTCGACCAGTATACTTATGCCGCTCTTCGTCAGATCGAGAGGTCTTGATTTCAATGTGTTTCGATTGTACCTTCTGCAACAATTTTTTTTATTTAGATTCCGCTCGATCGAATAATTTTTTTTTTTAGGTAAATTTTGAGATTTTTTTTTCTTTACGTTAAGTGCGGTGCTGGTATAGCTGCGATGCACAGAATTCGAGCGTTGCAAACCCCGTTGCAAGACTCGACGTGAGGTGGCTCGGATATGAGACTGAGGACGCATATTTGACCGACGTATCCGTCGCTGTTGCAGACCCAAACGTCCCGAGGCGTTTGACCGGTCGCTATCGTCGGCGCGGCACACGTGAACTGCAGGCCGGCTCGGGTCTTCCGGATCGGCAGGGGCCCGATGAACTCCGGCGGTGGCCTCCGGTCGGCAGACATGGCTGCAGAGGATCAAAGATACGAGATATAGAATATATCCTGAAAATTGGAAATTCGGAAATCTCTTCATTCTGCGAGAATGTACGATCGTGAAGCGACGTAATTTGGCTGGGACCGATTCGTACCTTCATGTTTTCAACGGTGTCAGACCTGAACAGTTATTCTACAGTTTACAAATGTCGGTGAAATGTCGATGAGATTTTTATGCACCGATCGAGAAGTGGAAATTACAGGGTAGAGGAATCGTCAAAACGATTTCTTTTATTTTTATTTTTTTTGCAACTCACTTAACTTCTGTTTGGCGTCGTTGAAACTCTCCTCCCAGCCCGCTCTCGTTTCCGGCTTCGTGAACATTATCGTGATGTTCTCGGCACCGTTTCTGTGGAATTTTAACGATAAATGTAAAAACTTGAATGATGGGGCAATTTTCTTTATGTATATGTACAGCTGGGAACTCACTGAGTATTGAGAGACAATTCGAGGCAAGCGAGTTGCGAATGCGCAGCATTCTTCTCGGCCAATTGTCGCTGCACCTGACCAAGATATTCCTTTATCAGTTCCTCCAGCTGGTGCTTCGTTCCGTGCAAAGTAGCAGCGAGCTCCTGCAGCTGATTCAGAGTCGAACAATCCTCTTTCAGATGTTCCACCTCTCGAGCCATCTTTCTAAGACTCTCCTCTTTGGCTAGAAAAAAAATTGACAAATAAAATATCAAACATAGAACGATATAACTTGACAATAACTCGACCGTAACTTGACAATAACTCGACCGTAACTTGACAATAACTCGAGAATAACTCGACAATAACTTGACAATAACTTGAAGAAAAAAATTGATTCCTACCCTTTATCATCTCTACATCGTCCAGCGGAATTCTCATGAGCATTTTGTACTTGTTAGCTTCGGGCAGGCCTGCCAAACTGTTTGGCGATGCACTCCTAAAAAAATGAAGTAAAAATGAAATTAATCGATAGATTAAAGATGACGAGAATTTGATTGGACATTAATGTTTCTTACGTAGACGGCTTTCTGATCGTCCCACTCCGCCGTTTGATATTCGTTATCACGAGGAGATCCGAGAACAGAAACAGCGCTCTCTCCTTTCGAGTTCCTTGATTCGAGGCGATCGTGACCATGTCGTGACGAACGAAGCATCTGACGGGAATGGGACATTATTTTGTTGAAGATCGTCGGGATCGAGTGCAATATTTTTAATAAAAATTTTGACATCGCCACCTGTCTTTGGTAACTATTCCGGCGAGCCCCTCGACGAGAGATTCGACCTCTCGGAGCACCGATTGCTGCTGTTCCCACTCGAGGATCTCACGCTCCGTACAATTGATCTTAACAACGAGCTCGTGAATTTCCTTCTGTGCTGCGGTCAGCAAATCGTGATCCGGGTGCGACGGGTCCGTGTGCTTGAGGAGCCTCTGGATGAGAAGCTCGTATCTTGGAATTTTTTGAACGGGCTTTATCAGCAGTTGATCCAAGCCGAGTTTACCCCTGTGCTCGCGTTCCAACGCCTGTCGAGATAAATTATTTTATTGACACGACGATCAAAATATGAGTAACGACAACGCCGATGAAACAAGAGCCTCGAATAAAAAATTAAGCTCCGATCACCTCGAGAAATCGAGCGAACGCCGGCTTCGCCTGACACGTAGTCTTTATCGCCTTCTCCGCCGATTTCCAATTGTCCAGAAACAGCGTGTACGTCTCGAGAACGTTTGGCTTCGTGAACTGGAAATTTAAAAAATATATCAGATTTTTTTTGTGTTGCCGGAAGTAGCGAAACTTGCTACGATTTTTTATATATATATATTTTTTCAATAACGCACCACTTCAAGAAATATATCACCGATCGTCTGATGAAGCTCCCAAGTTTCCAGACGCTTTCTTAGCTCCTCGAGAAAGACCTCGTGATGGCTCAGTATCGCTGGGACCTAAAAATTATAATCGATTTAAACTCACCGATTCGATTGATGGATAAAAAAATCCATAGCGCTGTTCGATTAATTTACCTGATAGAATATTTCGTTGACCGTCGCCGCGTCAATCAGTCCTGCATTTTCAGGGCTCTTCAGGGGATGGAGATATTTCTACAAACACATAAAAAAAAATTAAAAATTAAAAATAAATCACAATTAAAAATAAAATTGATAATTTCAACTGGCGATTCTTCCACTCACATTGACTAGTATCTGTAGAGCCTCGACGTAGGACCTCTCGGTGTCGTACAGCTCAACGACGACGTGATTTCTCGTATCCTGAAAAAAAAAGAAATAAATAAATAAAATAATTGATAATGAACAACCGCAGTTTGTGCCCCGGGCGACAAAACTCAAGGGAGTCAATCGAAATTACATGATTTGACGATGTGTCGATAAGTTTGGAAAAGTTCGTCGGTGGAACCGATTTATCGGGGCTAGATTTTTTCTCCGCCATAATTGTCTTTTTCGAAACTACCGAATCTTTCGTAGTATACAACATTATCCACTTGATTATCCTCGCGGCGTATTTATCCATTAATTCGATAACGTGCTTTCGCCGGATTTATGCGAACACGACGAGCGCTATTTTTTTTTTTTTTTTAAAAAGGTTTCACTGGACTGACGGATGCGCGACGAGTCTCATCGAGGCGAGCCGTACGACTGAGCGGATTGGGAATCCTTTTGTTCCGGAAACATTACGTTTCTCCCGGTAAATTCCACGGATCCACGTGATCGCCTGACACGTGCCCGGAACGCGCACGTGTTCAGCGCGACCCTCTCGCACGAGCGCCCTCCGATGCGAACGTAAATCGTGAAACGATATATTCCTAATGTAATGTTTCAGAGACACACTCTGCACTATTGTCAATCAACGTCAGCGTGTTCTTCAGGGAAAAAAAGGTGCTCAACGATTCCACCTTTTGAAACGAGTAATTACGATATGGCACAAACAGTTCCTATTATAACGTTTCAAAGAAACACTCCGCGATACTGTCAATCAACGTCAGTGCATTCGCGAAGTCGAGTTTACCTACGAGTTTGTGAAAATAAAAAACTTGGTCAACTGTTCGATCTTCCGAGACAAATAATTACGATATAGCACTTGCAGTTATAGTTTTTTTAAAGAAAATAAAACCCTCATCATTGATTCATTAATCTAATATCCGCATCTATTTGTTTTTTTTTTATAACGTTAAACTTCCACGAATATATCTTCACTGTAGCGGTTTTCTACGTTTTCATGTACACCATGTATCAGCGCTGGGCAAATGCACTGAGTACTTCAAGTACGTATCGAAGTATCAAGTACTGAGTCAGCGCCCACTGCTCAGAACTTTAGGAATTTAGTTCTGCCAGTGCTCAATACGTCACTACTCAAGAACTGAACAACGTTCAGTACTTCGAGTACTTGATACTTTAATACGTGGTGGCCGTTTTTTCGCAGGAAAAAAATTCCCTGACTTTTACCTGACTTTTCACTCGCCAATTAAAAATTTTCCCTGACCAAACATTTAATTTTTTTTTTTCAAAATATTCCCATTTATTTTTTTTAAGGTCCCTTCTATGTACTTCTTATTTATTTATAAAAGGTTCGCCGACAATTTACTTCCTACCTAATTAATTTTGAATTCCCTGACATTTCCCTGATTCCCTGACCAAGATTTTTTTCCCTGACTTTTCCCGGTTTTCCCTGACCGCGGCCACCATGTAATACGTACTTCAAGTACTTCGGGTATTTGATCATCTCTGCCCTTTATTCCAAATGCATGTAAGATCGCGAGCGTTCTCGCGCGTCTAACCCGAACGTCAATCGAGAAACTATATATTCCTAATATAATGTTTCAGAGACACACTCTGCAGTATTTTCGATCTACGTCAGCGCATTCGGGAAGACGAGATTACCCACGTGTTTATAAAAATGAAAAAAAAAGCTTGCTAAACGATTCCACCTTTTCAAACAAATAATTACTCTACAGGATTATACAGTTACAGTTTCTTAAAAAAAAAATACCCGCATCATTGACTAATTATTAACCGAATACCCGCATAATTTTTTTGTTTTGAAAAAGCGTTAGACGTGAATGAATAAATCTTCGCTGTAACGTTCGTCTACGTTTCCATGTATACCTATAAATGCGTGTATAGATCACGACTGTTCTCGCGCGTCATCGTCTTTCATTCATCCGGTGGACGTTTATATACGAAAGCTCGCCGCGCGCGTAACCGAATTCTTGACTGTTTGGACTCCTCCCTCCGTGTTTCCCGGCGGCGCGTAGGTTTGCTTGTTTCACACGACAAAAGTGTAACAGCATCATCGTCCTGCTCGGTGCGTCACGCGGAGCACGCGAGAAGAAGAAGAAGTGTCAGCGCGATCGGGGCATTATAAGCCAGTTTCCCGATGGAAGTTATCATCTCTCGCCGCTCGCCGCCGCGCTCCTCCCGCGGGGGAAACTTTTCTAAATATAATTCGAACCGCGTGTAGGAGTATAGTGCGTGTTCGCGGCCACCTGGTGAACTATGTCGGGCCGTTTTCTCTCTACCGCTATCCTCTAACGCGCGCGGGCGTTTTTCCTCGACGGCTCATCAATCCTCCGAAAGCTTCTTCGACTCGTCCGCGTTTCCGGACTTTTATTGCGGCGCTTCTACGGCTCTCCGGGCTATGCGCGATCGCATCGTCGTCCGAATTCGATGCTGAAGAAGAGAATGAAAAATTAGAAAAATAAATATATATATATATATATATACGAAAAAAATGTACTCGAAACAACGCCCGGCGACAAAGCGATGATACAAATTCTTAACAGTCTGGCCGGCGCGATGTAGCGCAGTAATCTGGCGCCCCGTCCTCGCATTCGCGACATGTTCGACATTCCTCCGCTCGTCCCGGGTATATTATACCGCGAACGAACGCGAACGAGGGGCAACCCGTTAAAAAGTACGCGCGTAGATGTCGCGACACTGTTTTGTTGCGACTACCGACAATATTCCGAACGGTACGAAGAATGTTTAATTCTGGTTTTGCCCGTTCAGTTCGAGCGAATTTATGACTCTTCATTCGTTCGCGAGCGGGCAGTTACATTTTCTTTTTTTTTCTTAAAAAAGAAGAAAAAAGAGAGAACTCTGCGGAAATTATAGAGGATGCGGCGGAGTACGGAATTTTCGCTCGGATCATGCACTTGGCCCATTAATCCATTTAATCCGTTTAACGGTCGATAATTTATTGTTTTCATCGCTCGCGTACGCGCGAGCTTCTGCGATGCGCGCCTCGAGTGGAAACCAACGTGTAATAACAATAACAATAATCTCTACGAATAAACCACCGAAGTGTGCATCCGGTGGGAGAGCTGCTGCATCGCTCTCTGCTACTCTTCGATATTTAAATATTTAATTTTCCTACGAGATCGGAGAGTCCGGCAGTGTAAACTACTTGCGAGGCTTCCCGCGCGAAGTATATACATAGGCAATGTAGCGTCGGAGAGACTCGAGGCTAATGCAGCGAGCTCCAAAGAAAGCGAAAAACTAAGGACAAAAAATTCCACCAAAAAAAAAAAAAAAAAAAAAAAAAAAAAATGGAAGAAAGGATTCACGACGAGGCCTCTCGGGCTATTACTCACGTTGCGATGGACAGGCGCACGTGCCACTCTCTCCGACGAGCCCCGAAGAAGTTCCGCGAGTAATTCCGGACTTGGTCCTGCCAGACTCTCGAGCTTGCTCGGACTCGATGTTGTCCTGTGATGACAAGGCGTCGGAGGCTCCGAATTGCTGCTGTGTGTGCCACCTGTGTAAGACAGATTGGCCGATATTTTTCTCCGCGGTCGGAGACCCTCCTCGAGGGCGATGTCCGTTGTTCGAGGCTTCGCCATTTCGGCCTCCAGCATCTGACCGTACGGACCACGAAGCGGTCTCTTGCTGTACCTGAAACGATTCCGATAGTAATAATGATCACACGAAACCGCGAGTCATAAATTAAAATATTTTTTTCCCGACTTTGCTAAAATAATCACATTTCTTGCGTGCAATACGGGCGGAAAATAGTCTATTATTGACCGATGATCATTATTAAGGTAGCTCCAGCGAGTGATGTTCATTTCGCCTAAATTCGAGAAATTCGGGCAAGAATTGCAAACACTTCCCGATGTTATAAAAATCTGAAAAAATTCATACTTATTATAGGCACTAAAAAGACTAATTTT
>JAPYZD010004981.1:0-10768 GCA_030522725.1 Ichneumoninae sp. B BG-2022a | reverse complement strand
CACACCCACACACACCCCCGCACACCCACGCACACCCACCCACACCCACGCACACCCACGCACACCCACGCACACCCACCCACACCCACGCACACCCACGCACACTTACGCGCACCCACGGACACCCACGCACACTTACGCACACCCATGCACACTTACGCACAGTTACGCACACCCACGCACACCCACGCACACCCACGCACACCCATGCACACCCACACACACACACATACATCCGGACGTTTTTTCTAAATGTATGTGATTTTTCGATGTTTTGGAACATTCTGAACACGTTTTCATTAAAATCTCGAAATTTTTTTTTCACCATCACAAAGCTTCCTCTATGAGGAAGCAATATTATATTAAAAACTTTAGAAATATTAATTAATATAGAAATATTTTACTTTTAATAATTTACCTCAATTGTACTACAAAAGTACTTTAATTCCAATGATGTACTTTAAATATCACTGAAAAAGTACTTTAAATTTAAGTACAAGTTTTTTACATAAAAACTTTCATTCCCGTACATTAAATTTCCAATTTTTTTAAACACTATACGCAACAATTAAAGTATATTCATGAAACCTGTGTTATTTTAACATATTACCGAGAATCTAAAATGGGCAGGCCAAAACTACCCAACTAAACAACCAAATTAATTACACGATTGAATTTTAATTGTTTAATGCAATCGTTTTATGAATTCGGTTACATTATTGTACAGACTCACGCATACTGCGAGGATCCCGACATAATACTGTGCGGAAACAAAGCCGACCTTGAAAATAGGCGCGTCGTTAGCGAGGAAAAAGCTCGCGAACTTGCCGAGAAATATGGGTAAGTTTTAAATCACCCCAAGTTATACATTTTTTCTTTATTTTTCAGATTCCCTAGCAGCTTGAGTAACCACGATTTTTAAAAAGAATAACCGTAGAATAACTGAAAAAATGTGATAAATGAAGAAAGCATTGACATATGGATATTTTTGTGATTATTTTAACTGTTTAATAAGTGACCTGAAAGTACCGTAATTTTTTTCGGTTGTTTTTGAGGTTGCTGAAGATCCTAGAGAATTCTTGTTGACATTAAATTAAATCGTCAATCATATTTGTTGTTTTCCACATTTGTCCAAAAATGCATTCTTGTCGTAGCTTGGTATACTTGGAGACCAGCGCGGCGACCGGCGAAAACATAGCTCGCGCGGTCGAGGTACTTCTCGACCGTGTGATGCGTAGAATGGAGGCGACAGTCGATACATCCCTGCTGCCCCATCAGAGAGTACTGAGATGTCACGAGCAGGACACGCCGCCACCGAAGAAGTCGTGCTATTGCTGACATTGTCACTTTGCGTAGTGAGCGTCGGGAATCGCCCCGAGCTCCTACGTCGTACACGAGAAGACAGGAAAGAAGGTTTTTTAAATTAATACCAAAGATAAAAGAAAGTTTTAAGCGCTAAAAGCTGCACAACATTCATGGAACAGGGTTTTCCTCGAAATATCAAAAAAGTCTTTCGTATTCGAAGTCTGTTATAAAATTAGGTCGATTAAATTAGCGCTCATACAATTATTATTTTTTGTTGAATCGTCGGAAAGGGTTTGTTGAACCCGTTGCCTCGAAAATGTAGCGTACAATTATCTTTTTTCACGCGACGAGACAGCAATTCGCGATATGGTGCCACGATTAGCCATGTATTAAATATAAAACGCTGCCAAGTTTTTTTTCAAATTGAAAAGGAATAGGATTTCGCGATGCTAGTGCGAAAAAGCGGCGTTTCGACGGAGCTCCCGAAGTTGGCCGCATTAGCCGGAAGCGAGTGCTGCCTATTTCTCAACCACCGTCGGAAGGCTGCTTTTTCGTATCAAGTACTGTATACTACTTTATGTCATTCGGAGTGAAGATGGCAATTCGGAGTGAAAATGGCAAATGGAGGATTTGTACACGCACCCTTTGCGTGTACAAATCCTCCATTTTCATACCTTGTGAAGTAAAATTTGGTGCGATAGTCGCGCGAAAAACTTTTTCTGAACTCGTATGATTGCAAACTCGCACTCGTCAGAAAAAGTTTTTTCGCACTAGTGTCGTAATTACAACTATTTTGTAAGAATTGCACAAGAACTTCCACTTTTTATGGCTGTAGCGTGGTGAAAGCGTGCGGAAAAATCACTAGGGTGTTAAAAAGCGTACGACAAAGGAACTAGAATGTCAGAAAACTATGCGAAAGAGTAACTAGCACCTTACTAAAAAGCGCCACTTTCGCCGAGCGTTTCAGACCCGAAAAGTGAGCCTTTTTGTGCATGTGTTACAACAAAAGGAACATGTTTCTCATTACGCAGAGCGCACTGTTGATGTCTTCCATGAACAAGAACCATCCGTTTTTTAAGAGATCTGTACTGTTATCTCGTTACTACTGTTAATCGCTCGTAATTTTCTTGCATTAGTTCTCGCACTCTTGATGTCTTCCATGGACGAACCATCTGTTGTTTTAAGACTCAGAAATGTAATCTCAATTATTGAAATCGTTAGGTAACAGAACCTATCGGTTTCAATTTAATTACCTATCAATTCAATTACCGATTACCTAAGTATTTGTAGTACCCGAATTTTCTCCAAGGGATTTCGAGTAAGTCTGTTTCCTTTTAGTTTTTTAACAATTTCATTCCGTAAATATTTTTGCCACCACATTATGTCCATCTATATTCGACCCTTTTTTTCGGTGGTTATCCTTCTAAAACATTTGATATTTCAGAACAATTATTATAATATATATACGCCCGAGTTGCTTAAACCAGCAAAATCACTTATGTCTTGCCGTGATAAGTGTGATATAGTAATATATAAGTACCGTATACAGTGAAAACCACGTTCAAAACATATAACATTTATACTCGAGCATACTTATTGGTATACAACTATTTTTGATGCGTTGTACGATCTAATCATTGCCGCATATACAACTATTCATATACATATATAAAAAAGTATATATACATATATATTTAAACGAAGAAATATTCGCTGATATTATATCATATTTAATATGCGTTTTAACGTGCCAGTTAACGTGAGAATCCTTAGACATTTCCGTGATCGACGATATTTCATAGCCAACGTCACCGGAAAACAGTCACGACGAAAAAAGAAAACATGTTAATTCAAAGATTATTACGTTATAATATATCAATGATGTTCGCGTTATGAGAGTCTTTATTGAATAAACATTATTGTCTGTTCAAAATAAAATCCTGCACTGTTATAATTACCGATCGTACCCTGAGAGATCCAACTCCAAGAGACACTTTTTATTGAAACTTTCTTCCATCGCCGATCGACCATTTTTTTCGAAGGTGTATTTTTTTCAAAATCGGAACACATTCCAATTAAGAGAATGTTATTCGTTATGCGTTCTTGTACAGGGTAAGTGAATATCGAGAGGCTTAGACACATAAAATTTACGTTTTATTTTACAACACGCTTACAAGTAAAGTAGAACTTATCGACAGACAACTTCCTCGTCATCTTCGTAACTGACGAGAATCGAAAAAAAGGCTATAGGTATTTTAAAAATATTTCGTTGATAGGGTCGTCTACGCGACGTTTTTTGTTCTACCGGACGCGTTAGCGCGTTTTTTTTATTCTCGTTGAAATCTCCAGATCTAGGTCATCCAGCAATTGGTACGATCGTGCTGCTACTCTCGATCGTCGGTGGCGTGACAGTCGTGACAGCTGCAGAGGTCGTGTTTGCCTCGATACTCGCCAAGTCTTCAGCGGAAAGATGACAGTCGAGCCAACCGTTGATAACCGGCAAATGCTCCTGATTCCACTCGGATTCCTTCTTGATATTTTTCATGGCCTTCTCGAGGACGCCGTCGTCGGTCTCGGATTCGCCCTTTCGTGTCTCGTAAAGCTCGGACACCATGTCGTATCCTTCTTGGGTGTTGAACGATGACGCCGCCGAGTTAACGATTCCGTTCCAAAGATGCTTCTTGTTCTCGAATCGCGATTTGACGAGCTGCCAGTGGTCCTTCAAGAACGTAAATAAGGTCGAATGGCCGACCGCCCCTCCGGTCAGCATACTGTAGATCAGATGTATGTCCGAGTCCGTCCAGTTTCCGTTCTGGCTCAGAATCGCTACGTTCAAGAGCCTGAAACAAAGTACAAGCAACTTTGGAGTATTTTTCCTAACGCGTGCACGTAAAGGCCTGCTTTCCGTTCCTGCGACGTGAGCGCAAAAAGGCGCTTTTTGGCACCGCGTGCGAGAAAAATAGCGCGTATGCTGACAAACGCGATATGGTCTTCTTTCTCGCACGAGTGCGAGAAAGTGCCTTTCTGCGCACACTTCTCAAAAACGAACAATTATGTGAATAGCAGGGACGCAAAGGGGAGTTCTGACTCGCGTGAATGCCGCACGCGGCCCGTATGCTGTTTTACACTCGTCAAGAACTCCGTTTCTACGTCCTTGCCATACAATAGTAATTTACGACACTAGTGCGATAAAACTTTTTCTGACGCGTGTGAGTTGGCAGCACGAGACGACGGCGAGTGTCGGCAATCGCACGAGGTAAGAAAAGGTTTTCGCATGAGTATCTCTAGCAAGTCAAGCGACCAGCATGCGACCAAAAAAACGACCGGTCGTTTTATGCCGGTTTAACCACCATAAAATAACTAATAAAACGACAATTTTGTCGGTTTAGGTTTGGTCGTTTTTTGCTTTACCAACTCAAAAACGACCGAGGTAACGTCTGCTCAAGCGCGCCGGACTTTTTTTGGGTCGTTAGAGGAAATACAACCAAGCCTAAACCGAAAAACTGGTCGTCGTTCTGGTCGCACTGTGGTCGCCAAAACGGCACGAAACGACCGGTCGTTTATTAAGTCGTTTCGCGTTCTGTTTCAAGGGTCGTTTGATCTGCTAGGGATGGTACCGAATTTCACTTCACAAGGTGTAAAACTGCAATTTTCGCACCGAGTGAGGTAAATAATTATTATCTACGGGCGACGATTCGAAGAGACAAATAAAACTTGGAGGCACCTCTCAATCTTGGTTTTGTCCTTGGGACAACCGGCCAGGGTCTTAAGAAGATATGTTCGCTCGCTCTGCTTTCTCTCGAGAGTATTTTGCGGGAAGTTTATCACTCTCTGAAGACCGAACTCCCATTCCTCTTGAGTACCCCACCTGAACACCGGGCAGATGAATTCGTTCGCCACTCTGCAAATGGCGCGAAAATTGTTAATTTTTTTTCATTGATATGACCTTGAACTTCTTCCGTTCGGTACGCGATTTGGGGAAGAGATCTTACGGATTTCCCTTGTCAGGTTCCTCGTCGGTCATCCACTTCTTGTACTGCTCTCGAGCTTCGGTGACGCAGGGCTCGTAGCCGGCACGACATAAAAAGTTCTTAACTAAACCTCGCATGTGGACCTTCCACAAGGGTTCGCCGGACTGGGGCGTCTCGCCGAGCTGTGCGTACAGCGGCCTCAGCAGACTGCAAATGTACGCCTGCAATTGAAGAACCAAATTAATAAAAATTCATCGAACGTGGGTTTCGGTGATCCTGGATATCCCTTGATATCCTGAAAATGTTCCCGAATTTCGCATGTCATTGAATATTTTTTTAAGCATATCCCTTGATATCCTGGGAATGTCCTTGAATTCCGCATGTCCTTGAAATGTCTTCGGATGTCCTCAACTTTTTTTTTCTAATATCATGTAAATTAAAAATTACGGTTATGTTTATTTTTCCCAAATTTCGTTGAGGACCTGGAGACATCCTAGAAATGTCCTAAAATTTCTTACAGACTTTTTACCGGTAGCGATGTTGAAAAATATTTTTTTTTGTTTAACTTGCCTCGAATTTGGTATGCACGTTCGAGCCTTCGATTCTTCGTCCCACGTGGTCGATCATCGTGAACACCGGTTCCCAGACAACGTGACTCCTCTCGTTCTTCAGGAACAATGTCATGTTCAGAGCCACCTCGAAACATAGATCTCCGGCGTAGGCGAGGTTCCACGAGTCGTGGAGCAATTTCGCTCGCGTCAAAACCGGTATCGTCTCGCGCTCTGAACCCTGAAGAAACTCGCCCAGCATTTTCCAGTTACGGATGTCGTATCTTACTGGAAACATGCCTGTGCAAAAAAAAAATCAAGAATTTTGTTGATTGTACAATATGTATGAAAGACTTTTGGTATTGAATGTGGTCGAAATCTATCCAAGCAATCAGATTTTATGGAATTTTGATTATTTTGAAAAATTACTATAAATAGTTTTGTTCTTTTGAACATGGAGGTATCGAGTTCAAATTTGGTACACTAATGTACTGATTCTGTATGATGTCTGGAGTTAAATTTTGCGAAAATGGACCTAGCGGCTTAAAATTCATAAGATTTTCAAATTTTTGCATTTTTTGGAAAATTTGTATATTACGTCCGACACGAGTTTATACATCAAATGTCCTTCTCGGCGTAATATAAGTTGGAGATTCGTCATCGCTGTGAAAAATACGCAATACATGAATTTAAAACAACGAATTGTGCACATTCCAGTTAGCGATTTTCTATAATAAATGTTACGGTCACTTTTGACTTTTCAATTTTATGACGTGCAGAATTTTGTTAATATTACGAAAAAGCTGCACAGTAAATTTGCAGCTCCCTCATTTTTTTTACGATTTTGCCGATAGCTTCCCCCATGAGGAAGCCGAAAATCGATCAGCGATCTTTCTCATAGAGAAAGCTGCGGGGCAAATTTTTGATAATTTATTCATGCGATGGAAGATGTTGGGAGGTTTCTTCTCGAATGGAAATCGCACCTATTTCTTCGGGATTTACGATTATGAATTTGTCCGGATCGGCAATGTCCTTGATGGTCATAACGGGCGATCCTCCTTTCGTCATCCATGTGTACGGTTCGTGGTCCTTCGAATCCAATTTCTCCTGAGTCAACATAACGATCGGTATGTCCCACTGATAAGACATCTTTTCGTTGGACGGCGGAGCCGCTTCTCTCAGATAAACGGTCTGCAAAAAAATAAAAAATTGTTCTCTAAGCTTGGAATCAGATAATTTGTTCACAGTCGATCAAAGAAACCTTCGGCGGTCACTCCGCGCGATCGTGAGAAAAAACTGAGCTCCATTCATCTTTTATCTTCAAAACAAAAAACACACACACAATGGATTTACCGCGAGAGCGAAGAGCGATTTACCTGCGTGAAGGTGACGTTTCCGGTTTCGTAATCTCGAATAGCCGTGACCAGCGGAACTCTGTCCCTGTTGATCCAAGGTGCCGCGATGTTGTGAACTGTGAGACCGGATGGAAGACTGTATTTTGTCTCGTTAACCGCCTCGTCGAGGCACTTGAAAACATCGTGAGCGAAGAAACTTCTTATGCTCACGGTTTCCTGTTTTTCCTGATTTTCCGAATTTTCCGGAGGTTCTGGATTTCTACAAGCGTAATGAATTTTTGTTTTTTTTTTTTAATAAGATTTTTTCTCTCTCCATAACTGCCTATTGTTCCTTGCTCATTTACTTGCTAGTAATATTTATTGCCATTACTCTTGCTTCACATTGAGGTCGACGAACTTCTGAATACCCTTCCGAAAGCGTTCCTCCCCGAGCGTGTAGTTGAACATGCGAAAGACTAGTTCGGCTGAAAATATCAACGTTCAATAATTATCCGCGTTCATTCAATAATGATCTTAGTTGCAAGGAATTCGGCCAAAAAAAATTAGTAAGTGTTCCTTTTTTGAAATATGAAAAATATCAAAAGAATAAAAATGAACAGTGAAAATGAAAGTGTCGAATTTTTTAAAATAATTTTTTGGCGTGATACGCACTTTTGGCGGAAGTGGCTTCGTCTCTGATACCAGCGACCCTTGAGAATGGAAAAGTTTTGCCGAATTCGTAGTAAAGCGAGTAGAGCATCGTCATGGGCCATTTTCCTTCCATCTCATCGGGTTCGATCTGCAATAAAAAAAGGCTCATAATTTCAGTCGAAACACGAGTCTCGCTGTTAAACTGTTTAAATGATAGATTTTTACGTCAACAGTTGTCTTCGAGGCTAGAAATGAATTGAGGGCCTTGTTAACTTGCGCGTCCCGCCATGTGAACGGAGTTATTCGTTGTCCTATCCACTGATAGATCAATTCGTACGCGGTATTCCAAACGAGGGAACTGCTCAGTTCGCTTTCCCTGCATAACCATTTATTCGAAATTTAATGCTCGTGATTTTTTTTCCGAAAATTAATGAGCCACCAGCTGGTAAAGATCCTTCAAAGATTACCTGAAGAACATCAGACCCCAGCTGTCCGACGCTTTCGTGGCGGTGTACATGGGCATAGCGACCAGATCGAGCTTCGGCAGACCGATCGATTTGTTGAAATATTTTTGGAGATAATTGACGATGCGAACAATTTTGTTGGGCACGTGAGCCAAAGAGTCCAGATACTCCTTGCGACCCCACACCCTGATTTCGAGCTTTCTACCCTCGATTTCGTCGACGGGTATCGTCGGAGCTATGCTCTCGAACTCGGAAATCATGAGGGCGAGCTGGTAGGTCGACATTTCCGGTGTCTTCTCGAAATGATCTATCACGTATTCCGGATCGCCGGGCCTGTTCGAAGAAATCAAAATTCCGATGCATAAACTTCATTGCTCAAATCATGCTCAAACATATTTTAACGAAAAAAAAATAGTAAAATTATATCTGTACTGACATTTCGACGCTCATCTTGATCGGAGTGTTCGATCTCGCCATCATGTTCTTCGGTCGAGCTACCCTGAGCTCGAAGGTCGCCTTGAATTGCGGCTCGTCCATGCACGGGAACCATCGTCTCGCGTTTTCCGGTCTCATTTGCGTAGCGACGAAGGCACTGAGTCGAAAAATAAAAACAAAAAATAAGTTACCCTGCCGTTACCAAAAGGCATTTTTTTTATTTTTTGTACATTTCTACAAAAATAATTAATCGCGACGACTCACTGCCGATGTCCCGTCGACGCCATGTACTCCTTTCTGAAGAATCCGGCCGTGTCGTTCGTCGTAATATTACCGGCGTACTTTATGTGGATCAGACAGGTGTCGTTCTGATTCATAACTTGCGCGGGATATATTATAAAGTCGGATTTTTGACGATTAAATCTCCACATTACTACGTCGATCGTCGAAGCCCTTGGGACCAAAATTTTTCTACATTCTAGCGACATCAATCCGAGCGGTTTGACATAGGGCGAAAAGTGGTTAAAACGGCCCACCTCCATCAGACATGGTCGTGATAGCCTCTTCCACCCTCATCTTCGCACCGATTAAAAAATTTAAAGTCTCACTCACGCATCCTCGACGCCGAGCAGACGCATCTTTATGTCCCGAATTTCTGTGTCTTCATTAGTATGCATTTTCACCAGACCACCGCGTGTCGCCCATATCACCGATATGTTGACCTGACCCTCGAACTTCGCGTTCGCTATGTCAGGCTTTATCTCCAGATCGTAACTCAACGGTCTAAGATCACTGGGTAGTCTGGAAGTCGGAACCTTAAGAACGTCGTTCAGATCGATACTTCGCTTCGATCTGTTCTTTTTACCCTAAAAATCAAAAATAATTATCGCGCCGAGTGTATGAATGAATAGAAATTTTAAGGTTGTACTTGCGGACAGTTCGACGTCACGTACACCGATAAAAAGGTTTGGTAATATCAACTAAACTGCGGTTCCGGGTGGCGAAGGAAACATTTAGATCGATTGAAAGAAATATTTAGTTGATCGAATATTTAGTTGATTGTAAAAAAACATTTTGTTCAATCGACCAAACATTTCCTTCGCCGCCCCCAACCGCAGTTTAGTTGATATTACCAAACCTTTTTATCGGTGTAGGTTCAGAGAGAATTTAGAGAGGAATTTCGAACACTTCTCGATGAGATAAAAATCTGAAAAAAATCAAGCATATGGAAGGTGCTGAGAATATCGATTTTGCATAATAATAATTCCAAAATGTTAACAAATGCCCCGGCAACTTTACTTTTTGTTCATATAAAAACAATTTGTGAATCTTTTTGAATACGTATAAATTCTTTCAGAATTTTATGTACTTTTTTAAATTCCGTTTTTTAAAGCTAAAAACGCAATTTTCAAAAACTACACGAAATTCTGAAAAAATTCATACGTATTCAGAAAAATTAACAAATCGTTTCCATAAAAAAAAAGTTAGGTTGCCGAGTGATTCATTGGGAATTTTTTTTTCACTAATTTGTTTATAACATTTTGAAATTATTATTATGCAAAATCAATATTTTCAGCACCTTCCACATGGTTGATTTTTTTCAGATTTTTATCCCATCGAGAAGTGTTCGCAATTTCTCTCTCAATTCTCTCTGAACTCACGTGGGGTCAGACTGTCCGCAGTAGTACTTTAAGTAGTTCCTTAAGTAGTACATAGTCCAACTACTTAAGTAGTTGTATATCTGTGTTTAAAAAAAGTTTCTCGATTGATCGAGAAACGTATAAGGCAAATTCTGTTTCAAAACATCATTTTAAAAAAAGTTTCTCGATTTATCGAGAAACATATAACGCAAATAAAAAAATGTATACGTGTGGCGTAAAAAAAAAATAAATAAAAAAAGTAAAGGCCAACTTACACAGCTGCCGCATCCACCGGAGGCATCGATGGATGTAGTCAAGAGCAGCACGACATGGATAAGAACGAATAACCGTAGGGAGGCTGCGTGCCTCATCCTGAATCAGTTCCGTCAAAATGGCGAGGGACAAAAAAAAAAAAAAAAG
>JAPYZD010004980.1:0-10513 GCA_030522725.1 Ichneumoninae sp. B BG-2022a | reverse complement strand
CACTAATTGTCCAAGCCTCATTGTAATAATCTTCGTGCCATTCATTATCAGCGAGGGAAGTCGCGTTTTTTTCTCCTCAATTAGATAGCGTAGAATGAAATGCGCGGCAAACCCTCCTGCGTTATGAGCGATTACAATCGTGCGCGAAAACCCCCCTACAGTCTGCATAGCTAACTCTACAAGCTGACCCACGGGATTATGTTTGAATACGAATTCGTGGATGCCGCAATATTCGCACGGATCGGCTACAGAATCATTGTTACAACACATTGAACAAAGGCGTTGGGCAACACAGAGACTCGGTTCGTGAACGAATGTGCACGTGTCGCCTTTCACAGATGTGCACTGCTGCGTTTCAAAATCATAGAAAATAAAGATATTTTTCGAATCTGTAGAGCCCCGTATTGGTTGGATAAAATACAGATGATTAAACGGTTGCAACGTTCTACATATTTTGCAGAAGCCTATGCCACATACATGCTTCCTTTTTTCCAAAGGTCTTACTGTCTGGAAGGACTTGCGACAGCGATGAAGGGATTCACAAACAGAAAGTTTTCTACCGAGACCTCCGTTCATATTTATGTTTCCCGTTCTATGATTTCGTAAGCATTGCTCTCCGAAAAAGTCCCGATTGCATGCAACACACCTGATTGCCTCGCTTGAACTTGCGTCATATTGTGGTGTTGCTCCGCTCCGCGAACATTATGCTTTCGAGCATCGATGATTAAACACGCGATATAATGTGTTGCAAACGATGCAAAACCCCGAGCTACCGACGGTTGCCCTGAGATTGAGAATTGGCTCGAAATGATGCGAGCGTTCGCAATATAAGATGTACAGAGTATACCGAATTTCTCCTGCAGACTCAAATACTTTTTGTGTGCCATTGAATAGAGCTGTTTTCTTACGACGGCCTAAAGCCAGAAACTCAAAAACTACAATCGCGATACCGTCCTGTGCCAGATGATCTTGCTACAGCGCGATCTCATGTAGGCCGCATCCGTCCTTCGGTATATTGACATTTGCAGCTCTGGTAAGTTCGAGCGCTCTATCTCTCTTTGTAATGAACTGTTTGCCTGCCTAATGCGCTGCTACTTGGAGTGTAAATCTCCTGATCGTATCTCACCACGTTCAGCGTATACTAGAGCTGCTGCTAATGAGCGAGGCAAACACAACCGATCGTCGTTCGGGATCGTTAGAATAGATTTTTTCGCGATACCCTCGTACGTAAGACCTTTTCTACCCCTACCTTCGACACCCTTAACAATGCACGCTTTAATATTACACGTGTCATCGATATCCATAGATGGTGCGCTTTGAGCGACGCCAGCTATTAACCCCCATATGTCTTTGAACGTATAGTCCCGAACAGGCCGAAAAGAAAGCCATGCAGGTCCCTGCGTCAGGCTGCTTGAGGTGAACGAAATGCCTGCATAATCGCCACCCTCGCAATTGGTCGTTATTTGTGTCAATAGATCACGAAAAGCTCCTTGAAGCCAGTCCATAACGTTTATTCCTGAGGGTGGTTGGTGAACACGCATTGTCAGTTCGCGACCCCTAAGGTTAAAGCGTCTAAAATAACGTGAGATATTTTGAAGTATTTCTAAGCGGTTCCCGGGTGGTTGTACGTCTCCAAACGACTCATTCCTAGCAGCATTTCTTGGTGTTCCGGCTCCTACCTGCGTTTCTGCAAAAAGAAAACACCTATGAACATCTGGAATTTGTCGAGGTAAAACGCTATTGAAAATTAGAGATAGTTGTCAGTGGTACCTCGTTTGGAATCTGATACGTTTACAAAGTATCTTCATCAATAAAGTGGGCTGCTGAGTCACAAAAAATACTCAACTTACTTTTTAAAATCTTAGAATCAGAGTAAAAATGATTACCTGAGTTATCACCCGGGAGTTGTTGAATCCACCAACCGATTCTCTGAAAATACTGCTCCTCTTCTTCTCCTTCATCCGGCCACAACCCTCCATGGAGACCTAGTTGATTTTCGGGAAGATCTATAAGCTGTTGTCGTTCCCCGCTCGCTGACTGACTGGCTTCTAATGATTCATCCGCGACGTTATTAGACAATTGTTTGGGGGTACCCTCTAGGCCCTCCAGACCTGATGATCCCGACACGGTCTCCTCCTCCCCATCATCTGCTATAGATCCAGACTGAAGCTCGTCGTCGGCTGCACTGGAAAGCGTTATCGTCGAATCGGCTACTTCGCAATTCCCTGTTACCGGCGCTGAAAAATAAAAACTATCAGTATAAGTAGCCGTTTTGTGTGGTACAAATTATATCTGTTGTCGAACACTTACGGTTTAACGGGATGTCCTGTATTTGCTGTGGCTGTTCTATCACGTCCACAGTACGAACAATATCGACGCCATTCCCTGACAGTGGACCTGCAATTTTTTTTTAATGTAATGTCCCCATCTCAGATGCGATTTTTTTTTTGTTTTGCATACTTACGATGTACGGCTCTCTGCGTGTGAAGAGCTACCTCCACTTCTTTTATAGCACACGTTGCTTCGTCGAGGACTGTCTGCATGCGAAGATCCAACGCCTCCGCCCCCTCAATAGCACGAGTTGCTTCATTGAGAGTTTTTTCTTCTTCGTTTGTTGCATCCATAAGCTCACGATAGGTTATAATTATGTGATAATATAAACGTTAACACTGCACAAACAATTTTCGAAAACGAACAAAAATTTTCGAAAAAAATTTTGAAAAAATTTTGAAAATAATTTTCGAGAAATTTTAGAAACAGTTTTATGTTTAGCGCGTACTTGTCTACTTCTTTTAAATATTTCGCGTATAATACAGTGAAGTCTGATTTAAGTGGCGTTCGCCAGGAGACGTGGTTCGAATCCCGCACCGAGACTTTTTTTTTGAAAATATTTTTAAATTATTTACCGAAAAGTCAAATTGCTTTGAGGTTAAAAGTATACTTTTTGAATGTTTAGCGAATAATATAGTGATGTCTGATTTAAGCGGCGTTCACCAGGAGACATGGTTCGAAGCCCGCAACGAGACTTTCTTTTTTTTGAAAATATTTTTAAATTATTTACCGAAAAGTCAAATTGCTTTGAGGTTAAAAGTATACTTTTTTGAATGTTTAGTGAATTATATAGTGAAGTCTGATTTAAGAGGCGTTCGCCAGGAGACGTAGGTTCGAATCCCGCACCGAGACTTTTTTTTTATATAAAGCTGATTTACCTATTTATTGTACATGAAACACCTATCTCTGGCTTCAATAACAAGTCCCCTGATGCATGGGGCGTCTTCTAGGCTCCGACGTTGCAACTCCTTAAACACACACATTACCACGCACTGTCCGTTTAATATACCTCTATTATATGCTATGGCGATAGCACGTAGAGTCGACCACCATATAATATATCGTAGACGGCTTAAAAGTCTCTCGCCCGATAAATTCCGTAACTCTTCGCACCACTGATCATTGCAGTGGCGTCGGAGATGAATACTGCGTAACATAACTAATTTAAAAAAATCGCGAATACTCGCGCGAACTGCGTAATCTATCATTATCAATCGGTGATGCAGTACTGTCGTTGATTGTCTTATGACTGACTGACCGATTGACTAAATTCTATATTTTTGAGTGATATGTGACGGCTCCGTAGCATAAAGACTTATGTTCAAAATTTTTTTGGTTTGCACTTTTTTCATACCTATAATAACGCGTGATCGCGAGCGTGCAAATACAATTTCTCACGATATTCGGCAAGATATATGATACGGGTATAGACAGGTCCGTATAAAAGATTAACCCACGGTTTGATTCCGTGGTATCATATGAATGCTTCATCCGGTTGTCTAAATTCATCCATTACCTATACACATGCATTGCATCACGCTTGACCGTGAACCTGGAAGAACGCCTGCAATACTGCAGACGGCGCATTCGCGACTTCTTGCGCTCGCAGGGGGCGAACGGCTCGCGCTTGGGGCCACGTGCCGTCGAGCGCGCGTCATCGACGGCGTACTGCTGATGCTGCATTTGCAGGTGTCCTCGCGACGTGCGCATCTGTTGCTATCGTCCGGCGGCACGAGCCATCGCGCTCACCGTGTCTCCACCTGCGCTCTCGGGGTGGGAAAGGAGGGAAGAATGGTGGCGACGGCTGCGATCCAACGTGAGCAGCCGTCAGTACACAACGGGAGCGCGCCTTCATCGCATTAAAATTAGTGACGGTTGACGTAACGCGGACGAAGTGAAGTTCAGTGTGAAAAATAAGAGCCGCCGATGACGTCAGCCCACAATCGCCGCCGGATGCCCCTGTGCAATATCGGCTGTGGTACAGGGAAGATGGGGCTGCGCCGATACGCGTCCCCATTTTTGACAATCGCCCTTACGCACATCCGCGGCGTTCTCGACACCAAGAGGATGGTAAGAGTGATTTACAAAATTTCAAATGATCGTGATAATAAATAATTATAATTAAAATTAAAAATTAATTTTTGCAGGAAGGAGGCCCAGAGAAGAGCCGACCGAGAACGAAGAAGGAGAGCGATAGCGGCGTAATAGCACCGCGGATAAAGAACAACGGTAAAATAATAATAAGCTATTGTTTTATTTAAATTATTTAATTAAAAAATTTTTAGTTCAGGAGTCACACACGTTGCCATTGTTGTACGCGAGGTCAACAAATTTAATTTTCAAGGTATTTGGGATCGTTGCCAAATTAAGAGTAAAACTCAAGTTTGTTTATACAAACTAAATAACAAGTTTATTCAAAGAAAGATAATGAATTTGTTCGGTTCCAATATTTCTTGATACAATCGTCGATTTCTTTGAACATGAGCCTAACTTTGACACCAACCTCTCTGTTCTCTAGTCGAGTTCAGACTGCCTATTTCTCGGTCGCGATCCGCGACGTGCAAATTGATGCGTCTGCAATTTTATTAATAAAATTATTATTATTATTATTATTATTATTATTATTATTATTATTATTATTATTTTTCTTTGCGGAATCCACGTTACGGATTCCACCAGCCCGGCTGGTGGATATGTGAGACTCCCGTAGCTTACCCACTAAACTGCCCGCTCCTTTCGGTCCTCCCCCAACCAGGAACTATGTTAATATTACTTCTGGTTGGGGGGGCTGTCTGTGTACGTCTGTTCGTTCTATCTATTCGTTTCGTCTCACGTCAGTTTGTCTGCTCTGTCATGTCAGGCAGCCGTCTGCGTTTTTCCGTCTCAGTATTGTCTCTGTGTAGGTGGCAACTAGTTACCACCACTCTGTTCTGTGGAGCATCACCTCGACTATGTTGTCCGGGGTGATGCTACCAACCGTCTTGTTCTAGTCTGAGTGCTGTCCAGCGGTCACATTCGAAGAACGTATGTTCCGCGTCGTCCCGGTCGTGTCCGCAGTATTCGCAGTCCGGCGTTTTTACTCTGTTCATTTTGTGTAGGTACCGTCTAAAGTAACCGTGTCCCGTCAGGAGCTGGGTGACGTAAAAATGTACGTCCCCAAACTCCCGCCCGGTCCACGGTCTCAGGTCCTTTATTAGTCGTCTCGTCCAGTTGCCTGTTGCTTCTTCTGACCAGCGTTGTTGCCAACTCTGAAACATACTGTCTCTTTCTGTCTTTGCCGCGTTCTGTCGTCTCGTGTCTGCGTTCCTTCCGCAGATCCTCTTGCGCTCGAATGCAAGAAGGTCTATGGGGATCACGCCCGCTACCACCAAAACAGCCTGTGCAGAGACAGTCCGGTAGGAGCAAGCGATCCGCAGCGCGCTCTGTCTTTGTACTGTCGTCATTGCGTGGCAGTATTTCTTGGTCTTCAGGGCATCCGCCCAGATTTCGGCGCCGTATAGGAGGGTCGAGTGGGCCGTCGACATTAGTAGTCGTCGTTTCCCCGTTCTCGGTCCAGTCGTGTTCGCCATCAGGCGGCTTAAGGATGCTATCCTCTCGGCCGCCTTCTGGGTTGTCCTTTGTATATGAGGCCAGAAGGTCATCTTCGTATCCAGGGTCACCCCCAGGTACTTGACTTCCCCTCCAGTCTCGATCTCGTCTGTCCCGACCGTCGGGGTTAGTCCTGTCTGTATCCGTTTCCTCGTGAGGAACATCAGTTCTGTCTTTTCTGTTGCAAGCTGTGTCCGTGGTCAGTCATCCATCGTCCGACCCGTCTCATCGTCTGGTTCAGTTTAAACTGCGCCAGTTCCGGAGACCGCTCGGTGATCACCGCCGCCACGTCATCGGCGTGTGCGACGAGGAGTGCGCCGAGCGGGAGCTCCAGTCTGAGCAGGCTGTCGTAGACTCCGTTCCAGAAGTCTGGTCCAAATATCGATCCTTGGGCAACCCTTGCGGTGATTTGTCTTGTCATCTGTCCTTCGATTGTGTCGTATGTTATTCGTCTGTTTCGCAGGTAATCCTCCACAACCCGAACCAAGTACGGTGGCACCCTGAAGCCGCCTCTGAGCGCCTCCAGGATGTCCACCCACCTGGCTGAGTTGAAGGCATTCCTAACGTCAAGTGTAGCCAGCAGTACGATTGGTCGCACTGCGTGGCAGTACCGGTCTGTGTACCGGAAGGAGTCCACCACCGTCTGGATTGCTCCGATCGTCGATCGACCCCTCCTGAAGCCGTATTGTTGGTCTGAGAGGCCACCTCCAGCCTGTATCGCGTCTGTGAGTCTTGGTCTCAGTAACTGTTCGTAAAGTTTCCCTATCGTGTCTAGTAAGCTCAGCGGCCGGTAGGTCGACGGCGAGCCGGGGTCACCCTTCCCCTTAGGGATAAGGACCAGCCTCGCCGCCTTCCAACGGTCGCTGAAGGGTCCCGTCTTCAGGCACGCGTTGTACAGGTCGAGAAAGATCTCCGGCCTCAGGTTAACCATCAGCTAAATAATCTCGCCCGGTACTCCGTCTGGTCCTGGTGCTTTACCCGTCCTCATCGCGTTGGCTGCTCTGGTGAGCTCCTCCGCGGTGAAGACGGGCACCGCCGCAGTCTCATTGTCGTCCGTTGCGTCCGTACGAGTCGGGTGTGTCGGAAAGAGTCCGTCAACAATCCGTCGTGTGGTTTCGGCGTCTTTGAGTTCCGGCGCGACTCGGGCCCCCTGTTTACCGGTTACGATCTTGTAGCCAGTTCCCCACGGGTCCCGGTCCACCTCCTCGCAGAGCTTCTTCCAGCATCGCGCCTTGCTGTCTCTTATTGCAACCGTCAGTCTTTTCCGTTTCGTTTTGTATACGGCCTGAAGGGCTTCCCTTTCTGGCCTACCGCCGGCCCTCGTGACCCGTCGTCGGTTTGCCAGGCAGTTCTTCCGCACGGATGGACGGCTATCTCATCCGTCCACCAGTATTGTGACTGTTTGTTATGTCTGTGATGTCGTTTCGGCATTGTGCTGTTACACAGCCGCTGCGTCAATTTGGCCGTCTCGTCTGCCAGTCTTTTCGCCCTTCGCCGGCCTATCAACTCCGGGGGAATGTTTTTAATCGGGGCCGGCGCTGCCGCCAATTCCTCCGAAAACTTCTGTACGTCGAGTTTGTTCGTGCTCCACCGTGGGGGGTGCCGAAACCTGGTCCGTGCCGTCGTTGTCCGTCCTGCCACTTCGAAGGCGATGTATTGATGGTCGCTGGCTGTGTAGTCCTCGACCACCCGCCACCGCCCCACCAGTGGCAGTATTCTTTTTGACGTCATCGTTACGTCTGGAATGGAATCTCCAAATCCTGGTCGTCTGTATGTCGGTGTATTTCCCGTATTTACTACCACTAGGTCTAGCCTTGCGGCCATCTCCAGTAGTAGCCGTCCCCGTTTGTTCGTCCTTGTCATGCCACACTCGATCGCCCTGGCGTTGAAGTCTCCCGCGACCACAACATCTCCGGGCAGATCCCTGATTCCGTCTTCGAAGAGCGCCACCTTCCTCTCGAGCTCCACCGCGGTGCAGTTTGGGGTCAGGTAGATACGGACGTAAGTGACAGCACCGACCTTAGCCCAGACGTAGTCGTCCCCCACGCCGCGGTCGGTTACCCGGGATCGGGCAGCACCCCTCACCCAGATAGCGACAGTCTCGGTTTCGTTCGGGATCCAATCCTGTGTTGGCCGCGTCCTGTACGGTTCGCACAGAATCAGAATGTCGGCGTCGTGTTCGTCAGCTATCTGCGGTAGTAGCATGTCTGCTGTCCTACTTCGGTTCAGGTTACCCTGGATTATTCTGTCCGTCTTTCCGCTCGCCTCCTGCACCCCTCCAGCGCAGCCCGAAACACGGCGCACTCCCGGATCCCGCGATGTGTCCCACGTCCGTGTGCTCCGCGTCAGTGCACAGAGGGCAGAGCGGTGGATTGTCGCAGTCCGTAGCGTAATGTCCCGTTTCACCGCATCGTCTGCAGCTTTTTGTCCGGTCCTTCGTGCGATTCGAGGTCGCACACCGCCATGAACTGCTCTGCCCGGTTCGGACCGAAGATATGGACACCAAAGTCCGCGTCTCGTCCTGTCACCCGTTGCAGTGCCAGTCTTACGTCGTCTTCGGTCGTGACGCAGTCCAGGTCCATGATCTCCAATTGAACGTTGGAGGTCCTGGTCCCGACACTGCCGTCTCCACCGATCGTCACCTGGAGCGCGCGTCGGAAGTCCTCTCGTCCTTTCGGGTTCGACTGTATCTTCAGAAGACACGATCCTTTCTTGGCCTTCCTCTGATCTTTCACCTGCACGTGAATTTTCTTCGGGTCGACCTCGGTCTGTATCTTTCGTAGAATGTCTGAGTATGTTTTGCCATTCGCAGGCTTGACTATCAGAGCCGATCCCCGATGTTTGGGAGCCGGCTGGCGCTTGTCAGCCTGCGTGTCGGCGTTCGTCTTGTTCGGATTGTTTTTCCGTATCGTCTCGTTTGTTTTGTTTTTCTGTTCCGTTTCGTTCGTTTTGTTTTTCCGTTCCGGTCTTGTCTTCTTTTTTATCACGGTTTGACAGGGTATGGCCGCCTCCCCTCTCGGAGTCCTCTTCTACAGGGCCTCTGAGTGGTTCCGGTTGCCTCCCGTTTGCGTTTTGTCCGTGGCGTTTGGTGTTCGGTCGTCTCCGTTTCTGTTTCTGTCGAGTCGTTGTCCGTTACTCTCCTTCTCGGGGTTAACCTGATGGGCTTGTTCAGCGCAACATCGACAGCCTCGAGAATTGTCTTTATTCCGTTTTTTACCGTCATGTTCATGTTCTTCTGTATGGCTGCTGCCTTGGCCCTTTCCTGTGCTTTTTTCTGTATGAGCTTCAGTTGCTCCGTCAGGTTCGGCTCGTTTCGTTTCGGTGTTTTCGTGGCTTTCGTCTGTCCCGTCTGTACGTCCGTTGTTCTGTATTCGCTGTCGATTGCCGAGGAAAAGCTTGCCGCGCTTCCTGTGCTTGACGCGCTGTCCGTCCTCAGTAGGGACGGACAGCGCTATTTACTTCAATAAATTGGTCAATGTTATGTTAAGAATTCTGCAATCAAAGAAATTGTCGCCATTTGGACAGTATCGCGTGAATAATTACTTTAAACGCATCGAATTTCAACACCGTGGTAGCCCACATGCACATATTCTGCTGTGGCTGGACAATGCTCCGTCTGACGCACTTGGGGATAACTATCAAGATGCTGTAGAATTGGTTGATAATTTAATCTCAGTTTGTTCATCAGAATCTTCTGGAAATATAAAACTGCAAACCCATAAGGATCCATTTACTTGCCATAAAAAAATCATTGCAAATACAGAACAAAAATGCCGATTTGAAGACCTTTTATACCTTGACGGTCGACATCTATATTAACGCCAATGCCAAAAACGGAACCTGGATTTGCGCGTTATGCTCAACGTTACAAAGACCTCAGGGTGAATTTTGAAAAAGAAGACTATGCTGATATTGATACATTCTATGAGTTAAACGGCATAACCTTCGACGAAGATTATTTAAATGTACTCCGGGCAGGGATTACAAGGCCAAGAGTTTTTTTTACAAACGTACCCCGAACGAAAAGTGACCCAATCCATTCAATCCATTTCTGCTCAACGTAGTAAAGTTTGTGACGTGACATTTTGCGTCTCGTCACTACGCACGGTTTTGGTGGGGCAGTGGACCGGATTTGCGGCCCAGAGGACGTCGCTCGTCGAGCCGGCTCGATTGTCGACTCGCCGAGGGATTTTATTTTTATTTTTTTTTAAGTTCCTTTAATTGTATTTTATTCGCAACATCTGCGACCCGTTTTTTTGTGTGTCATTAAGTTTGTTTAGGCCATACCAGAGTTGCGTGACTCTTCGACTTAACCGTCGGACCATTTTGCCCCAGCCGTGTTCCACCTGGAGATTGGCCTAAGTTGACCGGAGAATCTCCGTTCGTCAAACAGGCGGAAGCAAGAGACCTGCTTCCGTGGACTAGGAGGCCAGAGGGACGTGGGTAGTGAGCGATATACTGAGTTTCCCGTCCCTCTCGACTACACGGCCTGGATCCGTTCCTGTCCCGTCGAATTCACGGACACCGCGGACCGCTCATCACGGCGCCTCCGCTTGAGTGGATTACGAGGGAAAAATGCACGTCGAGGTGCAGT
>JAPYZD010004979.1:0-10514 GCA_030522725.1 Ichneumoninae sp. B BG-2022a | reverse complement strand
GGGGGGGGGGGGGGGGGGGGGGGGGGGGGGGGGGCTCTCATTAACAAGTGCGCGAGTACCAGATGTTTTCTATGGAAGGCGTGCTCGCACGTGAATAATGCAAGTGTGATTGTATAGGTACCCGTGGTTACGATGTATGCCGCCCGTTGAGAGCGATGTTGCATCCGCTCACCCTCCTCCTTCTTCTTCTTATCCTTCACTCATGTATTTCTGCCGGTGTAGCTTCGCGGAACCAATGCACCGCGAGGAAGCGAGACCCGCCAGTACTCTTCCTCCATCCTCCCTCGAGAAAACGCGTTTCTTCATCTGATCGGACGACGAATACGACGACAAGTTGGCGCATTTAAAATACAACATAAACAGACGACCGACAACTATTATTCAAGCCGCGAATGAGTTACGATGCGTTTCTAAGGGTGTGCTGCCAGGTGAGACTGCAATGGGCGTGTACCTCTTGTCAGTTAAACACGATTCAACTCGCGAGTAGCCTGGGGATATTTGCAAGAGTAAATCGAGATACTCGCGTTACACACTTATCTCACTCACATATGTACGAAACGGAATAGTAAAAATTGACAAATTCGTAAATTGAAATTGATTTTACATTTGGCAACGATAAGACTTACTTCAAAATTTTCTTACAGATTGACGCCCGATTCGAATATTTTCAAGCGATTTTGATTAAATTTTTTATGAATGCATGTTTTGCAGAGGCGCTGTAAGCGATCGGAATGTTCATGCGGATGTAATAAAGTACCCTTCCGTTGATAAATATTTGAATGCTCTCGTGGGTCGATCCGTGTCTTCTGCTAAGATGATAATAAATAATAATATTAATAATAGAAGGAAAGATCCAATTTCCTCTCGCACTTCACGCACAGCATTCCGAAGTGTCTTTCGACTCAATGGACCGAGATGTGGCGGAGGGTGAGGGGCGAGAGAAACAGCGCAGAGAAGCTGTTACATACGATCCAAGCTCTACACACGCGGCTGTGCTGGCAATGTGATCGTACGCTGCGATGATTATTCGTTTCAATCGCGCGAGGACCTCCCACCGTGAAAACCACATTAGATTACTGCCTCCGCGCAATAATGCTCATGCTCCCGCGAGCGCCCGAGATCCTAGAAGAGACGATCTGGGACCGCCGCGGGGTCTGGAAGTACAAATAGATTAATGTTGTAAATTAAATGGATCCGGTACGTTTGTACGGCTCGGCACTGTGCAGGTCTCCGGTGTCATACGGAGTGCCGAGCGTACTCGCAATTCTCCACGTACCTATGTGCACAGAAATTTAAAAAAGAACGAAAAAAAGGGGGGAGACGATATGTTTATACACGGACGGCGATAAGCAGCACGCCACGCCACCGCTGGACGACGAGGTCCTTCGTCGTCGTTGAGTCGTCGCGCTATGGTGAATTTACGGATCATGATTTAAGCACATCGCACAGTCACTGTATGTCGTGCAGATTCCTGTACTGCGGCGATTGTACAGCGAGAGCATGTATACCTACGAGATTCCGCTAGCGAAGCCGACGTCGCCGTGGCAGAAGCACGCCGGCACGAGTTGACGTATGTTCATGCAGAGAGGATTTCTCCGTCTCTCTTTCGCGGAGGTACGCGGCTTACACCGAGCGTGCAAAGTGGCTGAGCGGACGCTTTATCGCATTATTAATGCTACGATTAAAATTATTTATCCCATCTACCTCGGCTATTAGAATATATTTATAGGGAGCCTGGCTCCCGTTGACGTTGATATTCATCGAGGCTACGAGGCAAAATCCAGTGCACCGGCTACGATCTTGTACCGTGCGGCAGAATTGGATTTATACCCGGTGATGAAACGATTTTTTGCACATTAGAATGTTCAGCGACGGCGTCGTTTAGGGCGATGCGCAACTTTCTACCACCCGACTCGGGCTCAGTCGGTAACAAAAACTGTACTACATTTTTCTAAAAGGCGTTTAATCCTTTTGAGCAAAAGCTGATCACTTGCGTTTAGCTCGAAACATTGAAGACCCTTGCAAGAAATAGATTGCAGTTTTTGTTGCGACCGAGTCTTGTCACATTGCCTTGATGGCATTCAGTCTGATCGTTCTGGTTTTTTGTTTCTGGTTCTCGAACACTAATATCTGCTTATTTGTATGCCATCCAGCTGCAGGTGAAACGCATTAATGGTTTCATGCGGGGGGCACAGGGCCACTTGACGCTCTTGATCTTGCAACGTTGCCCAGTGTTTTGAATGTATTAAGCTGGAGCGTGATTTAGGTGACATAGTGAGTCCATGGCAAATAGATTTATACCAGTTATAAAACTATCACGACGAATTGCTCCGAGTCTTTCGATACGCATACGAATCTACCCCTCTAATGGTTCTTCGTCGTTGGGGCCGATCGTGAGCGCAGGGGGTGACCCCGGGGCGATATATTCGTGACTTTATACCAACGGTTTCACCGTAGCACCATGCAAACTTCTTATATTTCTGACCATCTGGACCCACGACACCCTCTGTGTCGCCCCCCCCCCCCCATGTTATTACTTAATATCGCCTAATCCATATTTCCACCCCGGCGTCGTGGGTTGAGCGTTGCCACGTGCTACCACACCGCGAGCCAACGGTGATTCTCGTTGTGTTTTCTACCTCTCTCCACCGATTTCTTTCCAACCTGCCAGCATAATTTACGGGAGCGGGGCGGTGTACCGGCGCCACGTGAAAATTTATCGACACCTACGATTCGACCTCTAGGACCAAATTTCTTTTCATTATCCTGGTGCAGTCGTACACGTTGGGGGAGACCCAGCCACCTTTCGACGCAGGGACCCACGTGACTGCCAAGGTTGTGGGCAATCAACTGGCAGAAAAACATCGGAATTTTTAATGGAACTTCGGTGGAGTGAAAAAGCATTGTTTTCGTGTGAAAAGGATGTTTGCCCAGACGTAAAGAAAACTGTAAAAAAGTATGCTGCATTTTAGCGATACAAAAGTAACTTCCTCCTCGTATCCTATGTAAAAAAGTAACACAAAGTAGAAGTATCTCCCCTACCTATAAGTTTCGTAGATTACATCTATAGACGCTTTCTTCGAGAGTCTCACTCCGGTAATGCTCGATCGCTTCCCATGCCCACGCAGTCCTTTATTATAGGAGCGAGCACCCAACCCACGTGCTCTTAGTGTTATACGGAATCGTGCATACAACTATCTCATGGGGATAGTGTTACACTATCCACCTCCAATTTGATATAGAATAATTGTTCAATTAATCCCAGTCTACACAGGGGCGGATATCGCAATATTCTCGTTGAATCGCGAGACTGAAAATAATTGATCAGGTGTTTCTGCGGGTCATTGATCACTGGCCAACAACTGGACAGGACAACGATATAAATTTTTCCAATAAAACTTGTATTTACGATGGATACCTAAAATTTACTGCACCGTTAATGCAGCAGAGAAAATTTCACCGTTGAAATCTGCGCGTTTCATCTTGGATAATTAATATGTCACTGACTAAAAAAAAAAAACACGATTCACTGACGAACCCAAGAACTCGACTGTTACTATTCTTTCGTCGTCTATCACGCTGCAAAAAGGTTGTCAATTATATTTGCACATAGCTTCATCACTCTTTTTCATCGCTCACAAAGCCCATTCATGAGGAAGAATGTTGCACCTTTTTCTTTAATGAAATCAAAGCATAATGTTCCCTTTCGTCGCTCAGTGGGCTTTCAGGAGTAAAAAAAATGGTAGAAGCAGAGCGATTCGCTGTTAGACGGCAACGACCCGCGGTCTCTAAGACGCATTAGCCGGAGACCGGATAACGCCAACCGTTTACCCCACCGGTATAAGTGCAAGCTATTATTTACGCACATTTCCCGAGGATTCATAGCAGCTCGCGTACAAAGTGCCATATCGCGGGTTATTAATGGCGGTTCTTGGGTTTGCCTCGCGGCAACGTTAGCGAGCGTCCGTGTTCGCCAAACCGTCCACCGATCTTACGTCCGCGCAAGCTGTGCACCGCGCGCGATAGATCTCTGGTAGAGGGTTGCGGGGGGGGGGGGGGGGGGACTACCATGTGCTGTTTTCTCCCCTGGGATATTTTACACGGGGCTCGCGTCGCTTCCGCCACTCTCGGGAACGACGACGTGACCTTTTGCTATAGATGGTCCCAAGCCCGTTCGCTCACTTTCTTCTTCGACCGTCGAGGCTCCCGCGCTCGCTCGCTTTGATCATCTTGGACACCGAGCACATTTATAACGAGGTGCCCCTGCACCGGCTGTATCAACTACTGCCTCGGCGTTTCCCTGTGAACGTTCCTGTAACGAATTACCGAGCAGCTTTTGCGAGGACGAAATAAAAATACATTAATTACAAACGTTGCACCGACTCTAAGAGTTCGCTCAAAGTTTATAATCGTTCATCAACCTCGTCAGCGTTGTCGGCCGATCGGATAAGTGGAGGAAATATTAAATTGTTTCCTGCCGCGCCATCTGGCAAAGTGATATTTATCGTTTGTCCTTTCGGAAGCAAATTGAATCTACAATAGACGATCGAAATTCAGTGGCCCACATCGATAAACGGTATACAAAATGAAAAGTTGGTAATAATGAAAACTAAATCATCATCGATCCGGAAGAAATCGATGTTGAGGAAAAGTCATCCGGTTTGGAATCCGACGACTCCGAAGCTTTCTTTGGTATTTCGTTGCGCAAATTTTCCACTATGTAACTCGAGTCCCCGGTTTCGGTGAAGTAGTCCAAAAGATCTATGATTAACTTGCCTCTTGGCCTCTTGAAGAAAGCGCCCACAGTCTCGTGGACATCTTTCGAAGGCTTCTTCAGCAAAAGATGCCTGTCGGATATGTAAAGTGAGTGGCGTCATAGAATTCATTTGACCCTTACCGAACCCCATACGACACTGACAACTCGCCTGAGGAGAATGGAAATCAAGCCACGAACTTCCGGATGAGCCTTTAGATAAATTTCGTTCTCGATTATCTGTGTCATCTTGACTTCGTTCAACAAGCGCTGCTGATCTTTGCTGAGAGTACCGAGATCAAAGTTTCTCAGACCGTGAGGCGGATCCGTCGGATGGAACGGATGTTCTTCAAAAATTTCTAGCGAATCCTCAGCCATGATTACGTTGGCGGGTGCGGTTTTTCCGGATGCCACGAGAAAATATGACAGCCTGTCAGCTGTGACGAACAATCGAAGACACCTTCGGGTGATTGCCAATCCCGCATATCCAGACTAATCGATATTAAAGTACGCGAAAGGTGATTGATATCGAGAATCCTCAATATGGATCCGTCGAACAACCGACGCACGTTTTTTGACCGCTTTCACGATTCTTTTTTCCGTCATACCCTCGCTATCGAATCTTTGAGGATTTTACGAGGAAAGTACTCAGTACGAGAGAGGACCGGGCGTAGCAGGAGTCTCAGCGGCGATAGAGGCGACGGATATCGAGAGCGCCGACGACGAGAATCGAATCGGATCCGCGAAGCTCATCCTCGTAAATATTGATGAGCCCTACCGTAAAGTTCAACCACTCGTTTTACAACCGGGTACGAGCGGCGAGGTTGGAGGTACAGCATCCGTTCCTCCTTCGCGATAACCCTGTGGCCCGTCGGTGTCACCCGGCTAACGCGTGGAAACGCAGCCCTTCACGTCCTATTCGCTGCGGGGCCACCGAGCTCTCTGCTGCACAGTATTGGGTACTTATACTACAACGCTACTTTGACGTTGCCGAAGTGAAATCTTCTTTAAAGCAGGTATTGGAAAACTCCTCCTTGAAGTTTCCTGATAAAGGTATTACCGTAGAGATTTTCCTTCGCGGAAAACGACGATCGCGCTCGGCGGAAGAGATTTTACTCGACAAATGAAAATTATTATTGAGAATCGATATACCGTTTTATATAAAATGTGTACGAAACAGTTGTGCACTTTTATCGGCGAGATAAAACTAAACCAAGTATCTCTCTGTCTTTTACATAATATTGCAACTAAATTGCTTTTAAGCGGGCATATATTTAACAAGCCATATGTTGTAGGGTAGAGCGGGGCAAAATGGGGTAACGGGGCAAAACGGAGTTTTTGGGCAAAACGTCACTTTCCAATAATTTTGGAATGTTCATTTTGGAATTGATGTCCGAATTCGCCCTATCGGATACATCAGGCTTTTCTGCCCAGTTTCGCCACCTTGTCCGGAACCAAAAATGATTGGAAATCTTAGTTTTGCCCAAAAACCCCATTTTGCCCCGCTCTCCCCTACTGCGATTTTGAAAAGAAATTTTATCTCTGTGGAGATACAAAAAATCAGCCGTACCGATACCGCCCTGTAGCCGCTAATGTCCCTTTGACCACTTCATACATTGAAGCAATCAAGAAAACGGAATCGATGCTGCCAAAGGTGCTGATAGGAACATGTGTTCTCCAGGCTGAAATCGTAATCGATGCGGTCTCGAAACCTTCGTCGTGTTTGAGGCACCCCTTTGACCGTACGGAGCTGAGGAGCGTACAAGCCGCAACAACATGAACCGACATGAAATTGTGCTCCCGAGGAAACAAGGCTGCGGTCGACGTTTGCACGTATCTCCTGTCTGCGATACCGATCCCAATCGCAATTCGTCTCTATACTCGTTACAGTAAGGCATCGATCGACGGCCGGCAAGAGTGAGTGGCATCAGTGCAGTGCGGTATTGCACTTGCACAGGAAGCATCGAGCAAAGTGCAACGAGTCGAGAGTGCAACGGTTACGTTGCAGAAGACAGGGGGTTAGTTAACAACGTACCGTATAACAAGCACCCATGGGGTCTGGCCAATTGTGCCTGGCTGGGCGCCCAGCAATGCAGGTTTGACCTCCGGCGTTGATCCACGTGAATTCCCAATTAGTACCTGTATTACGCAAACCTTAGAGTTACACATCGATCGGATTCGAGATTTTGGTTATGTCGAGCGATCGGGAAATCTATGAAGGGAGAGCTTTTTCAGGCAACGTTGGATTCTTACGAAAAAAGCATGTCCGTTTCAATAATTCAACATCGCAACTGTTGCATCATTGTGCAGAGAAATAACCTAAAATGTTGACATTTAACTTGGAATTCCTATAAGGGAGGCATAAATAAATGAACGGGTGGAAATGCAGAAAGGCAATGGTTTGTATTTTTTGCTCTCTATGCATTGTCCCCTGAGAGAACCGTGACGCGATCGAGAATTATTTAAATGTATTATCGGAAGAAGTGATTGTAGTGTGTTTCAAAAGCCTATGCCCCGTGTGGCATAGGCTATCGGAAAAAGAATTTTTCGTTACGTCGTTTGTTGTTGTGGAAGGGAATGATAATGAAAACCATCCAATGGAGGCGAATAGCTCCCGTGAGCGAATTATGCTTCCCTCCCCCTTCCTCACCGAGTAACTATGTCTGCGTGCTCTTTTAATCCGAGCATGTACGTCGCCCGAGAATGGTCTGCAATGCCGCGTGTGCACAAGCTTCGTAAGCTTTAGTAAGGCAGCATTAATGGCCTAGCTTTATTCAAAATTTAAGCAGCTTACGAAGTCTCTGGTACAGCCGGAGCTTCGCCCGGCGTATCAATTATCCGGTCGGGCCAGTCTCGTTCGTCGAAGCTTTCGCTAGCTTGTCGGGACAACACCAGAGCCAGCAGGGATTTCAGTTACGTGGCGCTCTCGCGATCACTGATGGCGTAAAATTTGACGTGTCATTCGTTAAATCCGTGGAAAATCGCGGTAATTTACCGAACGGGAGACGGGGAAGGCTTGGGTCGCCTCTCATCTGCATGAAAACACGAAACTATACGCACCTAAATATACTAAGTATACCGTTTATTTCTCACACTACGGAAATATGCAACGAGAATTTTACAAAATTCCAAATCTTCTTGCGCGGCTGTTTCATAAATATGTAAAGCAATGGCTTTTGCGGGTATTACGAAAATTACGAATAATGCACGCGGCTTTTATATTTCACAATAAATCGAAGAAAAAAAAATTCCTATAAAATAACTTGTTCTCGTCCAGCGTGACAACGTTAGTCTGGCTCTACCTAACCCTATCCAGGAGTTTCGAGTCTCGCTCAAGTTTGCGAACGCTAGGTTATAGGCTGATACCTTATCAGCGAGTTTCGAGACTTGAACGGCGGTCCTCGGTTGGAGACCGACCTATGTACATCGCCCAGCTCCACACTGACCGACCTTGCGCACATCCTTACACCGCACAACTTGACTTGCGGTGTCAGCCTGACACCGAGCAGCTTTACACCCCATCAACTATGTGCACCAGAGGATTACACGGTATTCAAAAAAGCGATTTAACCAATAGCTCTAGGATGGGGTAATTCCGCAAGATATGTTTGCAAAAATTACAATTGTTTTGTAGAAACATCCGGTCTAGAGTTATCCCGTTCAGTGCTTTTCTGTGTCCTGCCTAGCCTAGGGACATAAATGGGCCAGTTTTCGGCTGTTTTGAATTATCAGCTTTTACACAGAAACTATATCAGTTAGTGCTATGATCGTGAAAAAATGTCAATATTGCTTGTTCAATATTGCAAGCCATGCTCGTATCCGTATAGGTACCCAGAACCCTATAGCGACGAAGTGAATCAGTTTTCGCCAGGGCGTTTCATTCTGCACTCGCAAAACCTAATGCTCTCGTGCGAGTTCGCAGAAAGCACAAATCAAGCTTCGTGACTTTAACGTCGTTCGGTGTCCGAAAGGGAGTAACGTGAAAGAGTGAATAAACGTACAGTGGCGATGGGACGACAGGCAGTGGAGGCAGCGAGAGAGAGCGAGTGGATCCCAAAGACTGCCGGCAGCGAGTCTTCCCCAGAAGTCCAAAGAACAGTCTAACAGTCCGCCGGAAGGCTCGCAATCGCGGAGAATCCCGGGGGCACGAGCCGTCTGCCTCCTCGCTTGTTCGCCCCGAGGCTTTCGAGAGCCACCGAGCCGCCTTCGAGCTCACGCCCGGTACCCACGAAAGACGATTTCCCACCGCGTGCAGATAAATCACCCGGGGTAATTAAAGATGTGTTGAGATAACGCGCCGCCGGGCCTCTCGGTATCCCTTATTCCCCTCTATATCCATCAGCCTCTCTCACTCTCCCGAGATGCCGCGATATCGCTTCCTATCCTCGGCGACGAGAGAACCTCTTCGTCTCGCAAGCTCGCGCAGGGACGAGACAAAGATGGAGAGACGAGTCGGTCGTTGAGGCGCTTCAGCTCTCCGCGGACTGCAGTACATGCATTATACATGCACTATGCAATACGTGAGCCCGCTAGGAAGCCAGATCTGGACAGCAGAAGGAACCAGCGGAGAGAGTAAGTGTGGTGGAAGCGAGCGGTCGCGCGACCGCGGCTCTTCCTGTCTCCGTCCGTATCTAGCTTTTACTCTCGCCACCCACGTTGCATGCGTCGCGATTTGGCGTTAACCCGCATAAACGATGCACTTGCCGGGCGCATCCGCCGGAATGGGTCACACCACACGAGCTTCCCGTGACTCTCGACGTGGTTCGCGACGGCACGGCCCGCCGTTTCGTATATTAGGTATCATAGAGATACCTCAGTTACCGTACCGAGGGCAAACACATACCTAAGAAAAGAGGTATTTATGATGTATTTACTTAACGCGATAGCAGATACGGCTCTTCTTCTCTCAATTATTATAATTATCTTGCCACGGAGTTCGTTGTGCGACTCAAGGGCCACTATGCCCCTTGCAGGTGCAAAAACCCGTCGTTCTAGGGGTGAGCGGGGCAAAACGGGATAATGAGACAAAACACGATTCTCCAATAACTTTGGGATGGTGGCGATGGTGGTACGTGGGGCAAAACGGGTTTGAAAATCCGGATGTGTCGGGACAAAATGGGGCATCCAAAAATTATTCGAAAATTGAGTTTCGCTCTCACTGTCCGTTTTGCTCCGCCGTGCCATTTTGCCCCGGTCTCCCCTATGTCAAATCCAACGATTCATGCGTTTAGAGCGTTCAGACAAGACCCCATCGAATGTAAAATTTCGTTACAGCGAAATCGTGAAAGCGACGCGACGAGCGCTGAGACTTCGCGGGACACTCTTCTCGGAACAAGCAATTATACAAACTCCACGATAGTCATACGAGAAGCTGACGGAGGTTCCTGGTCGAAACAAGGGAGCTTTGTCTATGCAAAGGCAAGCTGATGTGACTTGGAGGGCTTCGTCGCCATCGATCGGGTATCGATCAGCATTCTGGATAGAGACCGCGCCATGTGCAGTCATGCCTCCACACAACAAATATTATAAAATATATTTTACTAGACGTACTGAGATTTCTGTCAAAATGTAAATTCCGCAAGAATATTTTTAACAATCGAACTCTGTAGGTTTTCCAGCTTGTAGATACGCTGCAGACATTCTAGTAGTATACTAGGTATTTTATATATTTTATATTTATTGTTCCAATTCCACCGTATACCCTTTCGGGTTTTTACGGACCCCATCCCGATTCCCCCCTATCACTCCCTACCCGCACTCA
>JAPYZD010004978.1:0-10519 GCA_030522725.1 Ichneumoninae sp. B BG-2022a | reverse complement strand
GATGGAGAAGATTTGGTCCGGCAGTTCGGCACTCGAGACGGGGGCGGATTTAATAAGGTGGAAATTTTTCAATGGCGGAACACGGGGACGACGACGACGAGGGGGAGAAACACGGAGAAAAGGGCAGGAGAGAAAGGGGTAAAAGGAGTTGAGGGAGTTGAGAAACGGGGTGAATATAGATATAGCAAGTGGCTCTTCCTCTTCTGAATAGAGTACATGCCGGGGTCCTCGAAAGCCCCGAAACGACTGTAGCCGTGCGCGTCTTCCCGGGGGTGTACGAAACGGCCTCGCAGCCGGGCTACAAGTATATAGTATTAATAAAGCTGGTGCCGGATTCGCTTTTTGATACACGGAAAGGCAGTCCTAAAAAATAAAAATAAAATATAAAGCGGGCCACAACGCTGGCGGAGACTTTTCCTTCGGCGCGTCAAGAATACTTGATACGTTCGCCTCGCAGACCCGATAAAAAACAGGAGCGACGGGGCCCGCTAGATAATAACGCGTCCACGACAAAGACGACAGTGGATGAGAAAAAAAACATAAAAAGTAGAAAGAAAAATTAATAAAAACATTTTAAGCCGGCGAAGCGAGAGAGCTGACGTTTCGTAAGTTGTCGCTATTGTGACCGTTTGTATTTCTGGTCTTTCGCTATAATGAATTCTAAATTATGAAAATACTTAATATTCGCAAATTCATATTTCTGGGACTCGAACTTTCGAATTCGACGCCTTCGAATTTTCGTCTTAAAGGCGGTCCTAAGAAATAAAAATAAAATATAAAGCGCGCCACAACGCTGGCGGAGACTTTTCCGTCGGCGCGTCGAGAATTCTTGATACGTTCGCCTCGCAGACCCGAAAAAACAGGAGCGACGAAGCCCGCTAGATAATAAAGCGTCCTCGACGAAGACTACAGTGGATGGGAAAAGAAGAAAAAAAAAAAAAAAACCATAAAAAATAGAAAGAAAAATAAATAAAAAATTTAAAAGCTAGCGAAGCGAGAGAGGAGGCGGATATACGGACGTCGGACGATTTGAATAAACCTTTCCCGGTGGCTCGAACGAGAGCATCGCCGTCGCACCTTCATCCCACCTCTTTCACTCGTCCTCGCTATCCTTCCAGCCGGCACTCCGACTGCGAGAGGAACCTTCGAAAGCTCCCGGTGTATGTTTGCCGAATGCCACTTCGTATGCTACGGGAGTAAGAAACGTTCGTAAGTACGTGCGCATTTTTCCGGAGGACCGGCAATGTAGCACAGTTCCCAAGACTACACTTACAACTGCACATTCGGTACTTTTTTTTTTTTTACCATGGTCCTGCGAAGGAGAGAACTTTCCGGCGACAACGAGAGGTCCGCTCGTCTGCGAGAGGGGTGTGATAGCAGCGGGTGCGACTACACGTGGCCGAGAGACGAAAAATCGTCTGAAACTCGATTCGGCCTCCGGCTCGCTGGCAATTTTAATAACGGCGAATCCTGCTTGTAGACAAAAAAAACGGACAGATCGGCAAATGTGTCACTTGCGATCGCAGCTTTTCGCGCATAAATCTGGGCCGAACTGCGCGGGATAACCGGAGATATATTTTATGCGAGCTCTTTTTCACTTTTTTTTTTTTTCCTCGACAACGCAGACTCTTCCGTCGGAAGAAAAATACATTTTTGCACTTGTACGGAATCCATGGAGTTCTGTTATTTTTGGGATTTGGTTCGTGTTTTTCATTTTTTATTCATTTTTTATTTTCCCCCGTGCTCCGTCAGAATAGGAAAAATGTTGTGGAAGCGAGGGGCTCCGGCAGAACGAGCCGGAAGTGATTGATTCGGCGGTGTCGGCTGAAAGCGCTTCGACGAATCGGAGTGGCGACGCGAGACACGCGACACCGGTAGTACGAACGATCCTCCCGTTGCCAGGATAGTAGTAATAAATATTGGATCCGCTAACGGATTTCAATAGCAGGCTCAATGCCACACCCTCTGACCGACCACCCGGCGAATCCTCCCCTCGCTCCACCGCTCACCTTTTTTATTTATCTTTCAAATCACTATATAGGCACGGCTCCTGAATGATCCTCCGTTTCGTATTATCGGCCCGATAAAGCCAATACTCGGAAATGCATCGTTTCCGGTCGAAAAATGAAATTTTCAAACCGGAAGTGACGTTCTTCCGATGCGACGTCACTGCCGGTCGAAAAATGAGATTTCCAAACAAGGAGTGACGCATTTCCATGTCACTTCCAGTCGGAATTGAGATTTTCGAACCGGAAGTGACTTATTTCCGGTCGAAACTGAGATTTTCTAACCGGAAGTGACGTATTTCCGCTCGAAATTGAGATATTGTAACAAGATGTGACGTATTTCAGATAGAAAGCCACTTCCGGTCGAATAATGAAATATTCAAAGTGGAAGTGACGAATTTCCGATACGACGTCACTTCCGATCGAAGCATGATATTTCCAAACCGGAAGTGACGTATTTCCGGTAAAAATTGAGATCTTCTAACGGGAAGCGACGTATTTCCGGTATGACGTCACATCCGTCCCTTCGATGGATCTTCGATATATGTATAGTTATATTTTTAATCGAATCCGATGGCCGAGGGCGATCCCACAAATGAAAAAAAGGAGCGGACAGAACCGAGCCCTAGTATCTGGGAGACTACGAGAGAAAAGCAATGGCAACCTACTCGGCACAAGTACGGAACCTCCTTGCTTTGCAAAGCTCCTCGTTCGTCGTTCACCGAGCCCGCACACCGTCCCCGCACTTCCTGTGTATTGCATGACGTCTAAATCCAATACCGTTTTCATTCTTTGCTTAACGTCGATTACACCTGTACACCATCCTTCGAGCACAAATGAAATGCAGCTATTGTACGAACTCCCATTCGATTGCTGTACTGTATTCCGTTCCTCGATACCCACCGCGACACAGGTATACGACGAAGTCGGCTACGCCTGGAGAACCGGCGGGTATTACCAAATGAATTTTCGAGGCACCGATATAGCGTTCGGAAGTTGGTACTGATAAAGAAGATTCGCCAGATACTCGCCGCGGTAGCTCCAGGCCGGGTCGAAATGGAACGCCGGGGCAAAACGGACCAGCCGTTCATCCATTCGAGACGAGACGCTCCGTTTCTTGATGGGAGTCAACGTTTTGAAGGACCAACAACATTTCGAAATTTCGTCATTGCGAATATTGAAACATCGAAAAATGAGTAGTTCGGAAATTGGATTTTCGAGGCACCGTTACAGGGTTCCCAAGTTAGTACTGATGAAGAAGATTTGCCAGATACTCGCTGCGGTAGACGCAGACCGGGTCGAAATGGAACGCTGGGGCAAAACGGACCAGCCGTTCATTCATTCGAGAGATTTTGAAGGACCGACAACGTTTCGAAATTTCGTCATTGCGAATATTGAAACATCGAAAAATGAGTAGTTCGATAATTGGATTTTCGATGGATTTTGGAGTTTAAGACCGAGGCACGCTATTATTTTTTATAGCCTAGATACTTATCGGAAGTATGTCGAGAATAGTGATTTGGAATGAAAACGCTCTCGAAAACGTTCTTATCAAAGCAACAAAATAGCGAGGTCAGAATAGCGAAAGCGAATAGGAAATTGCAAGAATCAATAAAAATTGCATTAAAAGAGCTGACAAACGTGCGAGCTAACGTTTCGTAGGTTGTCGCTATTCTGACCATTTGTCTTTCTAGTCTTTCGCTGTAATGAACTCTAAATTATGAAAACTCTTAATATTCACAATTTCCGATTTCTAGGATTCGAAATTTTAAGCGTTCGAATTATCGTGTATTCTAAGGTTCACCCTTAGAATAGACGATTATAATTAATAGGCATTATCGCCTATCCATATATTTGATCTCGATATCACTTCACTTCGATACATGTATATTTTAAATTTTTATTTACTATTTAAGGACAATCAAAAGACTCGCTTTTGTACATTTCAACGTTCCTCATTTATTTATTTAAAGATATCAAAATTTTAAAAAATTTCGTTCCCACCCTTCGTGATGTCTGGCAGAAACAATTCATTGAGGTGGTCCGTTTCGCCCCGCTCTGCCTCATGCTCTCTCCTGCTATATATATGTGTCGTGCCTGTGTGACTCGTATCTTCAGTTGTCGCAAGCTTGCCCGACCTTTCGTACTCGTGGTCTCTGCGGACGATAAGATCGCCAACGAACCCCCCCCCCCCCCCTGCAAACGTGGCGCACTAGTAAAGAAGAAACGAAGAACCGATCGTTTCGTTTCTTCCGCGCACGCTCTTATCGCGAATCCCAATCGCTAAAATATCTTCCGGCTTTTTATATCTCCTTAACTTCTTCCACTTTCCATTGCTTTTTTTTCACCTTTTCTTTTTCTACCCCTCCCCTTTTCCTGGCCCCTTTTTTATCTATAGTTCTCTCTCCCGCGCGCACTTTTCACCCTCTCTTATCGTCTCCATTCGTTATTTTTTTTTATCCACGTTCCTCATATTTTCTCCCCGGTCTTTCCCGTTTGTCGTTCTCGGCCCCTCGATCGCATTCGTTTCACGTTTTGTCATGCCCGACTCGTCCGTTTTACCTTTTTTTTTGTAAAATATGAATACGCTCGATCGTCGCATCGCGCGAGACACAATGTCTTGCGAATACACCCAGAAAAATAATTTATTTGACGGCCACCGTTTATTTGGTTTAAGGAGGGAGTCTCGCTGCGCACTAACTTCGTATAAGTTCGACAACAGTAAGAGAAAATTGCAAGTACTTCTTGATGGAGTAAAAATCCGAAAAAAAATCATGTATACTAAAGGTACTGAGAAGATTGATTTTGCATAATAATAATTGCAAAATGTTATTAACAAATTCATCAAAAAATTAAGTGGTTAACAATCTACCCTGCAACAAAACTTTTTTTTTTAATGAAAATGATTCGTTGATTTTTAATTTTTTTTATAAAACAAAAATCAACGATTACTTACAAATCTGAAAAAATTGATACGTATTCAGAAAAATAAACAAATCATTTTCATAAAACAAAAGTTTTGTTGCCGAGTAATTTGTTAACCAATTAATTTTTTGATGAATTTATTAATAACATTTTACAATTATCATTATGCAGAATTAATCTTTTCAGTACCTTCGGTATACATGACCTTTTTTCAGATTTGTACACCATCAAGAAGTAGTTGCAATTTTCTCGTATTGTTGTCGAACTTATGCGAAGTCAGCGCGCAGCGAGACTCCCTTCTTAAGTAAAATATTTATTTAAATTAAATAAATAGTTACTTAAATTTAATAAATAGTTAATTAAATTAAATAAACATTTATTTAAATCAAATTAATATTATACTTAAACCAAATAAACGGTGGCCGTCAGATAAATTATTTTTCCGGGTGTAATTCTTCGAGTAACAATCGAACGAAGAACGACCCCGAGCCGGCGAGCATTCTCGCCGCCGCGCGGCTCTCGAGAGATCGATACCGAAGGGAAAAAAAGGCCGCGCACTTCGTATGTTCAATTTAATTGCGGTACCGTGGGGTAATTACAAGGAACGACGCGAACTTTAATGGCTCGGAGAACGGCCGTAAGTCACCCCGTCGTTCAACCGATAATCTGCAAATTTCACCCCTCCCAAACCCCCATTTTTATTTTCCCACCGCACGCTGAATTTTTCCCGTTTTTTTTGCCCTCTCGTGTGTCCGCAAACGCCGCCCTCGGCGGTCCCATCGGAAATGTCCCGGCAAGCCGGCACCGCCGGCGCTTCGCCAGGGCTGCGCCGGAATCGCGTTCCACCTTCCCGGTAACTCGGAAATTTACAACTTCCTCCGATCGCGATCCCATCGAAGACATTTAATTCGCTCCGGAGGTGACGCCGACTCTTTATTTCCTGCTCGGTGAACGATGGGTCGGCGAGGAAGGAGATGAACAAAAAATAATAAAAAAAATCGATGGAACTTCGTCGAGAATTATTCGCCCGCCGCGACTTCTCGCGGGCGCATCAACAGCCAATAACTCTCAACTTTCCGGGCGTTTTGTCTCCTCGCCGCTTCCGCTCGCGATCTCGGCGACGAATGAACACGGCCGAGGCAATCGCGTGTCCCTCCGCCGAGGAACTCTTTAAAAACCCCCGAAAGTTTACACGCGGTTGGTCTCACTGCCGAGGGCGGAGAACGACGGGGACGAGACGGCTGGAGGGCGGCAGACAATCGTTAGTCGTTTCGGACTCTAAGTGGCTCTAATTTTCACCTGACAAGTGAGCGTCGCCGGAAGTATCCTCGCGTCCGGGGGGTGGGGGTGGCTTTAACTACCCCTTCGAGAATCGTTGGCTCACCGTTTCTACTCTCGACGGTGGAATCGTCGGTGCGCGCGCCGGAAACGAGTGCTCGGTAGTATCGTAAAAATATATCACTTTGCTCTCTTAACGAGAGAGCCATAAGCGAGAAAGAACGAAGAAATATCTGTATGATGTATATGTATATAAAAGGGGGGGGGTGAAATTACCTCTCATCTCGGAATCTTCCTGGGGATTAATTTGGAAATAAAACCCTCCCATAGCTCATTGTGCGAACCCTTTTCCGTATCTTCCGACTCGCGCGCTGCACGGGGGTTGTTTAAGAGCTCCGGAAATCGCTGTACTCCTTTTTTTTTCTCCCGCCCAATCGGGCGGCAGATGGCTCGAATTAAAGCCGAACATAATGCGGCGCGCGGCGTGAGCTGCAGCTTGAATTTTTTTTAATTAAATATAAAACATACCGTGAAAAATGGTCGCGCGGGGCAAAACGGAGTTCTCCGTTCGGGAAAGAGACTATTTTTCTCTCGGGTGAAGGATGGCGCACCGGTGGTCCATCTTGCCCCGGGGGGCGCGTTACAGCTGATTCATCGTGTTTCCTCGAAGACGGGACCGCGGGAGATGGCACTGAAGAATCGGCGAATTTTCTTAACTCGAATCGCCCGACATCAGCGAGTATCCATCATGGTGCATGGGCGGTGTGAGACGGCGAGGGTGGTTTTCAATTTTCCATGAGTCGGGACGAAGAATTTCGGAGACCTCGCCTTATATAATGTACCAACAGATTTTCACGACTGTCCGCGGGATGGCGGAGCGAGAGCGCCGGGAAATACGGAAAAAAGTCGCAACCGTTGGTATAAAGTGATTTTAAGTGAGCGCCTGTTTCAACATTCTCTGAAATACGCCGCTCTTGGGATACGGTAGACTCTTGGCCGAGGGAATTTGGAAATTGTTTTATTCTATTTTTATTGTTATAAAGACTATAAAGAGTGTTAAACAAAACAGCAACAAAGATACTCTGATTCGAACACTGTTCACGTTCGATTATGGACTTGCGGCAAACGGGTGAAATTGCACGCATGTTTCGTGATTTTTTTTCTGGGTGGGTATACGCTTTGGCGTTTTAAATTTTTTAGGGTAGAAGGAAGATGTGTTAATGAACATTTAGGAATTGTTTAATCATATTTTTATTGTTGTAAAGACTATAAAGGGTGTTAAACAAAACAAGAACAAAAATGATACTGTTCACGTTCGATTATGGGCTTGCGGCAAACGGGTGAAATTGCACGCATGTTTCGTGACTTTTTTGATAGGTGATTATACGCTTTATCGACTTAATTTTTTTAGGGTAGAAAGGAGCTATATTAATGAACATTTAGGAATTCTTTTATTCCATTTTTATGGTTATTATTATTTTTTTTTATCGGCTGGCGTAAAGACATTTTTTAAAAGTTCCTGTTCGGTGTTCCTGATTTCAACTTGTAATTTTATCAGAAACACAAAAATGTAAAAATGGTCGCTTTTTGAAAAAGTAGATTTTTAACAATTTTTCAACAGTTCAATCATTTTTTTGTTAAAATGAGACCGTGAAGAATTAAAGAATCTGTTAAAGTTTTTCAAGTGGACAGGTATGAAACGAAAATTGCGTGCCGACCGAGTTGATCGGTAAGGAACGAAGAATTCCGGAGACCTCTCCGTGTATAATGTACCAACAGATTTCCACGACCGTCCGCGGGATGCGGAGCGAGAGTGCCAGGAATACGGAAAAAAGTGGCCAACATTGGTATAAAGTGATTTTAAGTGAGCGCCTGTTTCAACATTCTCTGAAATACGCTGCTCTCGGGATACGCCAGACTCTCGGCCGGGGGGGTCCGAAAGTTCACTACCCCGCTGAGATATGGCTGCAAATATTAAAATCTTCTCGGTGGGCGGCAGTCGCCCGGGATGATACTTATCCCGAGCGTGTGCTCGGCGCCGGATTGGACAGTGCCGGAGGACGAGGAAGAGGAGAGAGAGGAAGATTCCGGATAAAGAGAAAGATGAGGTAGGGGGGTCTTGAACTATGTACGGGAAGCACTGGCAGCCACTGGTTTTCATTCAAACACTCGTGGGGCGGGCGACCTCGAGAGCAAAGATAAATTCCAACCGAATGGGACATCGAGGACAAAGTTTTCTCGATAGTTTATAAATGGTCTTCGAAGGTTTCAAATAACCTTCGCGGAGGGTCGGTACGAGAAGGAATTTTTAATGATTTCTCGGGAGAGGACCGTGAAGCGGAAATAGCGGCGATACATAGCGGACCACTTTGCGCTCGGGACAGCGGAGTGAGGTGGAGACACGGGGCAAAATGGACTCTGCTAAATGCAATGAAATATCGAAATTCGAAGTATTTCATAACGGCTTTGCATTTAATCAGAAATCAATAAAAATGTACTTCCAGCCGCGCAAGTAGAGCGAATTTTCTACAATCCAAATTTAACAATTTCCAGCGCGATTTAACAAAGTCCATATTGTCCCATGTCCTCGAAATTTTTCCCTGACGCGCCGAATCGATGTAGAAGATTCGTTTTGTCTCTAAAAAAAAGCGTCGCAATATCTTGGGTAAATGAAACTCCCCGAATCGCTCGGCCGGTCCATTTTGCCCCACTCTGCCCCCCCCCCCCGGTCCGTATCGGATGTAGCTGGAGTAGATGGCCGCGCTATATATCAAAGATCGATAGCAGTCTCATTCGGCATTTACCAACCAACACACACACACATACACACACACATCAACTACGGTTTTTCTTATACGGCTGCTGGAACACGAGGAGCGAACGAGACGAATATTGAATTTCTTCAAGCAATATCTTGCCAGTTGCGAGTGTAACGGTATCCTCCCCGACTGTGTCTGTGAGCACACCCCGTGCAGCTTCTGCCGCAAAAGGAATTGCGAGCCAGTGCACACGCCAACCGAATCGTTATTTGCTGGGGCACGTTGGTACACACGGAAGATAGGTAGGTAGTGCAACAATGATCGCTACCCCTGCGGGGATGGGCCGTGGAAACGCGGAGAAAGCACGGCCACACGGACCTGGCTCCGTCGGTACAGAGTAAAAGTTGGTATTAGAAAAATTGAAGATATGTATCTCGTAAGCGTACGGGAAATGCTCTATTGCGCCCCGCTATTTCCCATCCGTTCCTTCGTCCCTTCCTCTTCGTCCTCTTTTTTTTCAGTCGCGCTTCCTCGTGTTCCCGTTTCCCTCGACAATAACGCGGTCGTCGAGCGAATTTGAAATGACCGCGAGCGGAGGACTGCAAAGAGTGTTCAACAAAATAAACAAAAAAGATACTGTGATTCGAACACTGTTCACGTTCGATTTTGGGCTTCTGCAGCAAACGGGTGAAATTGCATGCATGTTTCGTGATTTTTTTTCTCGGTCAGTATACGCTTTGGCGATTTAATTTTTTTAGGGTAAAAGGAAGATGTGTTAATGAATATTTAGGAATTTTTTAATTATATTTTTATTGTTATAAAGACTATAAAGAGTGTTAAACAAACAAGAACAAAAAATATACTGTGCACGTTCGATTATGGGCTTTTGCGGCAAACGGGTGAAATTGCATGCATGTTTCGTGATTTTTTTTTCTCGGTGAGTATACGCTGTATCGAATTAACTTTTTTAGGGTCAAAAGGGGCTACATTGATGGACGTGTAGCAATTTTTTATTCTATTTTTATGGTTATTATGTATTTTTTTCGTCGATCGACGTAAAGAATTTTTTTTAAGTTCCTGTTCGGTGTTCCTGGTTTCAACGTGTAATTTACCAGAAACAAAAAAATATAATCGTTTCTTAACAAATGATATGTAACTCGGTCCTTGACGAGGGAAAGAAAAATGTAAAAATTGCCGCTTTTTGAAAAAGTAGATTTTTAACAATTTTTCAACACTTCAATCATTTTTGTTTATTTTTTTATATGAGACCGTGAAGCAGTAGAGAATCTGTTCAAGTTTTTCATGTGGACATGTATGAAGAGAAAATTGCGTGCCGACCGAGTTGATCGGTAAGAAAGAACGAGAACATGTGTACGTGCACAGTGAATGGTAGGGGAGGAGCTGATTTCTCCTTCAATATTTGCGAAACATTGCCCCAGGTGTGTATCACTGGAAAAGAGAAAAAAAGGTTTTTCTAATTATTTGTTGAACAATTTTTTTGTTTAGCAATTTGTTAATAACTTTTTGACATTATTATTATGCAAAATGAAT
>JAPYZD010004977.1:0-10521 GCA_030522725.1 Ichneumoninae sp. B BG-2022a | reverse complement strand
TACGGAAAGGAAAAAAAAAAAAAAAAAAAAAAAAAAAAAAATGAAAAAAAATAAATAGAAAAATGGAACAAAAATAACCGAACAAACGAGCGTTTTCTGGAATCGCTTTTGCGCTGCAGCTGTGCGCCTCGCAGACCCATAAAACACTTTACAGGGTAAAAGAAGCGAGTGTACCGTCGGCGAGTCGGTATGAGAGGAGAAGGAGGTGGGTTTGGTTCTTTACCGAAGAAAAAAGAAACGTTCGATCGGGCAGAGCACCTTCTGTCCCATATTTTTCGTGAAGCGTCTGTTACCGATAAGGTATAGATTCTCTACATGGCGACGATTCATTTTGTTAAGTATCCAGCGCGCCGCCCGCTTTACTCCGGGCTGACGTTGCTTCTAACGATGGCATAAAATAAAAAACGGCACTATCGGACCATTCCTCACTCCGGCTCTTCCGCCACGCTCTTGGAGATAAAAACAAAAAGAAAAAAAAAAAAATGGGAGAAATATATATTCAACGCGGTGCGGATGAGGAATGATGAAAAAGCACTCCGCTGCCGGACGGGAATCGGCGATACATCGGTATTAAAAAAAATTTAGTCAGGACTATCGGCGCGACGCGCGGAGAGGGGGAATGCAGTGATAACGGCTGGAGCTGATTTTTAGCGAGATGGGCTGCGCGAGAGCGTATCTTCTTGTCCTGTTTCGGAATCGACGAGCACGCGATTGAGCGCACTCGGTCCCGCTGGCGTGGGACATTTGACGAGGGGGCTATTGTGCGAAGGGGTTTACACAAACCGTTCTATCGACCGAACGAGCAGTGCGAAAAAAAGCGCGCCTAATTTCGCCGACAATTGGCGTGTGCGCGAAACTGCGATGACCTTTTGTCATCGTTTTGTTCCGAGGCCGGTCACACCTGCAGGGAGAAAACCGTTTCGATGTCGAATACAAAGTGTTCCTCAATCGACACAATCTCGACATAAACAGTGCAGATTTTTCAAGCTTCGACGTGAAGACCGTTTTTGAAAAATAATCCTCCTCAATTTTGGGATAAATTGGACGTACAGTAAGGTAAGGAAAACGTACCAATGACCGGACACGTCCCAGTGGCCGGGCAAGGCGTGCGTGCAAATGAGATGGAAATACGATTTTCCATGCATGTCCAGGGACTGGAACTGCTCCCTTAAGTGTCCGGGCATTGGTACGTTTACCTTAAACGACCCAGTTTTCGTCGCCGTTTGAGTCACCGTCGTCGAACACAAATTATAGGTATAATTAATACAGTTTTCGTTTAATACAAAAGCGGCGGATTTTACTTTTGATTATTGCTGCAATACGGATATTTTTATTAAACGATTAATTTAACAATTTGTTAGTGTGTGGCGCAACTCGCGTTTTGGTATTTTCAAGCCGCAGTCGCTATCAGGGCGTTCTAGCCGAAGCGCATCGCGACCTATCTGAATGCGTTAATTTGCAAGTATTAAAAAACATAGGAATGGTGTCAGTACAAATAACTATCGATTAGATTGGTAATAAGTTCTTTTTTGAATACTTGTGTTTATTAAATTTGTCTTGACAGACAGTGCGTCAGCCAAATTAGGTTACGCTGTATTTTCCGGCACTTCTTGCATCGCGGATTATTATAAATTCAAGTTAATGTTTTGATATCATTTTGACCCGTGAAATTTTACCGAATAACAATAATAGTACAAATATTAATCAGTACTGTAGGGCTGTAAATTTCGACATAAGGATAGAAACTTGGTACTCGGTTCGACATACTGCGTCTCAAATGACGGAAGCTTGGTGTGCGATGATAACGGAAACTGCGACATAAGTGACGAAAACTGCACCATGGGGTCTAAAAAGTGATCAAAACCCCAGAAAAATTACCGAAACCCCAGCAGTAGAGAAACATTGTTAAAGCAATAATTTAACAATTAGATTCTGCTGAATTGCCATCAATAATGGCTGAATCGGATTCAGAACGCTTCGATGCATACACTGTAAAAAAATGTTGTTTGAAAATTAATGAACAGTATCGGAAGCTTTTTTACATAAATCGTTTCTGAAATTTCAAACACATGTGCGTTGCAATTTTACAGTAAAATTTGTATTTTTCATGAATATTTTTGTAAATTTCGCAACAAAAGTTTTGTAATTTTAATATCTGGTATTTTTATTTTACAAGCAAGTAATGTTGAGTAATGTTAGCAAATTTCAACTTCCAGTACATTAAATTTACAATTTATTTTTACAGTGTATATTAAAACAGTTTTTTTTCGAACCGACAGTACAACTCGGATATAAATAATGAAAAACCGCGGTCACCGCCCTAAAGCTGACGGAAACTGGGCCGCTTAGCTTACACCCTAGTGGGACCGACACAGAGGGCCCATCTATTCTTTGTAACTCGATACTCCCTTACGCTTCTCCTGCGGGCTCGTACGAGTCCGTGCAAGTAAGCAGCGAACAGGGGGGTTGTTTAGCATCCGCTCGGCTGTATCAGCCGCTATCGTGTTTCCGGTAATGCGATCGTAACGGACCTCTCCGTGCAGACATTCGAAAATCGTTCTCCCGAACGTCTCGTTCATCCGACTGACATTAACACCGGCCATCGTCAAAGACTCCGGCACTTCCGGGATTCAATTTTCTCAAAGACCTGGCGGCCAGTGCGCTCTTTCTGTTATGAAACTTTTTCGCTCTTTTGATGTCGTGTAATATGCAAATTGTCCAGTTCTTATAAATATACATGTATTTTTTTTTTTATATCAGCTTGACATAAAAAAACAAGAAGTATCGCTCAAGCATCCTCCAGTTGATTCTTTCAACCCTTCGTTTATACATATTACATAGGGGCGAGCGGGACAAAATGGGACAGTGAGTGCAAAACTCAATTTTCCAATAATTTTTGGATGACCCATTTTGTCCCAACGACTCATCAGAGTTTCCAACCCCGTTTTACCCCACGGACGACCATTGCCACCATCCAAAAGTTATTGGAAAATTGCGGTTTGTCTTGTAATCTCGTTTTGCCCCGCTGTGCCATTTTGCCCCGCTCTCCCCTAATTCTATTTAGTGGAAAAAAAATAATACACTAAAATATAAAAATGAAAAATCATCGTCCGAAATGATGTTAAAAGTGGTGAATATGGTTGAAGTTCGATCGGCACGCACTGAGAAACAATAACATAGTTAGAGTGACCACAGGCACTTTCCATTATAAAATACAATCACCTGCGAGAACCCTTATTTTTTATAGTTGGGACAAAAATTACTTATGGTAACAGCAAATTTAATTGTACTTTAACCAAGTAGGGGGGAGCGGGGCAAAATGGGGCAACGGGGTAAAACGGGGATTTGGGCAAAACGTAATTTTCCAATAATTTTTGGATGCCCGAATTCGCCCTATCGGATACATCAAGCTTTTCTGCCTAGTTTTGCCAACTTGTCCAATCCAAAAATGATTGGAAAATTTAGTTTTGTCCAAAAAATCCGTTTTGCCCCGTTACCCAATTTTATCTCGCTCTCCCCTGTATATTATTCGACAGAAACTATATGTATAGACGTTCCCTTATAAAATCACTCGGTATCGTATAAAAAAAAAACTATATTTTTTTTCGGTGCGTGAATGAATTATGCGTACCGAAATTCGGATATCCTGTCGTTTCCAAAGGGAATAAATATCGACTAAACAATATATTCGAAGCCAAACGTCTTCCGGCACGACTACGGGGAGAATTCAAATGAGAGCGTGAATATCGAAATTCTCGGTTACGCTGAAAACAATACGTCTCGCTCGAGTGTTTCAGCTTCGCTTACAATCCGTCGACTGTCTGTCGTTATTGCTGCTCTTACTACTGAGTGACACGAGGACACCAGTGGATACTCGCGTCTTCCGCGATGCGTTGGCTCGTCTCGCCTCTACGCCGTTATTGTGTCTTTCCAGAATATATTCCGAGGATGTTTTTCACACGCAACGCCGTCGATACCGTAGTTCAGTGATTCGACGCCCACGCAAGCTCTTGGGGGAAATTTATTTTTATCGTCGAAAACATTTCGCTGAAACACGCACATCGAGAATGTCGCGGAGCGAAGCGTACACTGACATTCGTCACGATCGTCGCGGGTCGCAATAGGGAATTAATTCATGCCTATTTATAGCGACTTATTTATACCAATTTATTTACGCGCTTTTATTTATAGCGACTTATTTATACCAAGTTATTTTTACACGAAAAAGCTTCACGGAGAAAAATGGTTTAGCTGCTCTAACAAAAATGCGTTTTGCTGACAATGACCTCGTTTCCGCGGCAAAACGATTAGTAAGAGAAGCAAAAAAATTACTACGTACACAGAGAAAAGCAATGAAGTGAGTCAACAAAAATGTGTGCTTACGGGTGGCGAAACAAATGTTTGGTTGATCGGAATAATTCGTTGATCGATCTAACAGGCCGTCGAATGAAGGGTTTCTTTATTTGCTACGACAATTATTTCGTTCGATCAACCAAACATTTTTTTCGTCGCCCGTTAGCGCTCATTTTGTTGACTCAATCGATTTTTTTTCTGTGTAGAAGCAATTGGGGTTGCTATCACGACAAAACTTTCTGGTTACTGTGACGATTTAGTTTGCTATAACAACTAACGACGACTGCTGTAATTTGACGGGTAAGTAATGATTTGTAATAGAATTGTTATAGATACGTACGTACATTTATTTGAATATTAACTCACCGCGTTTGTGGTTTATCATTTTATTCAATTGAAAATAATGCCTGTATTTGCAATTGCGAGTTCTTGAAATTTGCTGTATGAACGTATTAAACTCCGAAAGGTATTACCTTTCGCAGTTTATACATCCGCATACAACAGGAAATTTCACGAGTTCGCAATTCCACTCTATTCTTTATTTTTACTCGAATACAGAGGAACTCTTTTCTCGTGTCTCTTTGTTTTAATTTCGCGCGTCGAGCGTCTCGAGTTCATCGTAGTTCTTGGCACATATACGCGCTCCACTCACTTACATAACAATTTTTTTTGTTACGGTAACAAAGGCTGTTTTGTTGCGGTAACAAATCGCTCCAAGCGAACAATTTTGCTATGGTTACAAGCTGTTTTTGTTATCGCGATACCAACAAACTAAATATAAACTAAATAATAACTAACATAAACTAAATATAAACCAATAAACTAACTAATATAAACTAAATATAAACTAATCGACTAAATAATATGTTACTGCAACAAAAATCTCATGGTACGAACCATTTTTTTTTTCGTGCGTACCTTATTTATCGTATTTTCCCACGAAGCGATAAAACAATGAACACACTTAGAGAACAAGCAAACGAAAAAGGTAATTTTTTAATCAGCCCCCTAATTGCCGTGCTAGCGAATGATTTACGTTCTCACCCGCGACCAAATTTCGCGGTATATTTCCCCGCACATAACATGTTCCCACTCGTGGTTTTTTCGCCTCTCAAAGGTACTTTTTTTTCACGCGATATAAACGCGCAGAGCGGCCGTTAATTCGTTGCCGGTGGAGAGTAGTCAGGCGCAGCTCTCTGTGGTACGTCATGGACGTACGTTATGAAAAGGCTCGGGGAAAGTTCCCATTCGGTCTTTATTTACGCGCGGGCTCACTTTGTATTTATATGCAACGAATACCATCTCCCTCTCTCTCGCCCCACCGCAGTCTTTCTCACTCGCTCTGTTGTACTTGTATTTGGGTCAGACCGTAAAGCTGAAGTACGCGTACTTCTGGGATTCCGTCGTTCTGCCCCTATCCATCAAGAGAAGCTCTCTATCTTCTCCTTCGCTTCGGTTATTCTCGGCGTTCTTCGCCTCCTGCGCTTCCTCCCCCTCGATCCCTTATTCACTGTCAAACTCGGATGTGACGGCGAAATTTTGCATTCCACGCGAAACCGCTTCGAGAGTGTGGCTTCCCGGATTATGTTGTATCGCGCGGGACTATGAGAAACGCTCATTGTCGTTTCCGGCTCATTCATCTCCGCATCCCCGAGTTCCGCGCGACACGAAGAACCGAGCTGCGGGGAATCAGCTGTAAAGCGAAGCTTACCTGCCGACTGGGAAGGAGCTTCGAGAATTACACTGTCGAGGGGTGTTCCGTGTTTCCTCAAGACACACTGATAAAAAATTACGGTTGAATCAACTAAGATTCGGGCAGGGACGTTCAACTAAAGATTTTGTTGACACAGCTAAAAAATTAGTTACTTCAACAATTTGTCGGGTGATTTCACCAAAATAGTAGTAGTAGTAAAACGGTATTTATTGACAGTAGCATTTTATCATTACAGCTCCGATACATCTCGCTATTTATTAACTAATTTATTATTATAAAACTGCCAATGGGCCATCGACCTGAGTCCTTCAGCCTACTCACCAAAATATTTTTGGGTCATTCAAATTTTTTGTTGGACTAACTAAATATTTAATTGAACGTCCCTGCCCGAATCTTAATTGTTTCAACTGTACTTTTCTATCAGAGCACCCGGCACATTGCGAAACGTTTTTTCTCGGTTGGAATAACTCGTTCCTGTTGAGGAGTGTTTACAGTTTCGGCGCCAACGAAGCGATGCCCGAAACCTTGCGAACAAATTGAAAGCATAATTTCCATCGGGCTTAAGGGAATACGTCACACAACTACTTTTCTACTTTTGGAACTAAAAATCACAAGTGTTATAAAGCAATGAGTAAGGTTTTTTAAAAGAATTTCTAATAATTTTTCCCCCACGTGGATTCCGAGATACATGAACTTAAAATTGCGTCAATTAGCATTAGCTGCATACGGCGCGGAGTGAAAAACAACATTCTATTTAAAAAAAATATATGTTTCCAGACTACGGTATCAGATTTTTTTTTTCGAAAGTAACATTACAACATTATTACGAACGCGTTAAGGAAGGAGTCTCGCTGCTGACTTCGCATAAGTTCGACAACAATAAGAGAAAATTGCAAGTACTTCTTGATGGTACAAACATCTGAAAAAAATCATGTATTCTAAAGGTACTGAGAAGATTAATTTTGCATAATAATAATTGCATAATATTAACAAATTCATCAAAAAATTAATTGGTTAACAAATTACCCGGCAACAAAACTTTTTTTTCAATGAAAATTATTCGTTTATTTTTCTGAATACGTATGAATTTTTTCAGATTCTTAAGTAATCGTTGATTTTTGTTCTATAAAAAAAAAATAAAAAATCAACGATTACTTAAAAATCTGTACAGTAAAACGTCCCAAGGAACCTTGAAAACCAGTTGGAACACCGTGCCCCGAATTATTTTTTTTTCGCGACATCAAATTCATCATTGGCCCGCATCCTCGAATCTCCGCCTGGAGTCCTGAGCCGAACTGCGGCCACTCTTGTATGGCCACATCGATATTTTATTCACTGTCTAAATGAGATCAAATTGAGAGTCGCAATCGTTTTCATTTATTTTCTCCCTGCGCCATTGCCAAATCGCAGTAGGATAATGAGTTCCACCATCGCCTATACAGGAACAATCTCGACTCGCGTGACAAAGATTCCATCCAAACCCATCCCGCGAACGAGCTCCTCGCCGTTCCAACGCGTTGCAACCGAATAGCTTCGGATCTCAGCGGAGTTGCTCTTACACCTGAAAGCCAGGATACCTTGATATCCGAATTTCGAAGTTGGTCCCTATTGACCCTAGTTGCACCGGTAGAACCTCCGAAGTTCTCCGACTAACCATCGGAATAACAACGTGCTTCCGGACACCGAACGGTGGACCCTCGATAAAGGCATCTTCCGCGGGTTATGGCGGAGCATTAATTAGTTTGACCCCGTTACCACCCCGTCGCCGCACGCTCGCTTCACTGTCCCACCGCCAACGTCGCCGCAGCACCTCGGACAGGGATGTTTATACAATTTTTACATTTTTTTTCCTACTCATCGTCTCACGACATTTGAGACTGTAGGCAACACCCGATGAATAAGCCATTAAGTGCTACCGCAGCTCGCTGAACCGACTTACACCGTCGCAACTTCGACTAAGTATGCAGGGCATGTCGAAGTTCACGGAGCAACAGTCCAAAGGGGTTGAAGGGTAATTCCTGCGGCGTCTCTCGTCCTTGCTGTGGCAGCGACCGCAGGGAGATCAAAAGTAGCGTCTCGTCACCGCAAGCTCATCGCCCCTTGGGGGGTTTGGGGGGCGGAGGGATGGAGGGACGAGGATTATCGCTCACCAAGTTTCGCGGAGTAGACTGCGCACGGCGGGCCCTTCGCGTGCCCGTGCACATCGACGATCTGTCAATATTGTTCCCGAACAATAACGTAACTCGCGTTAACTCCGTCTACTGTGCCGTTGTGTGCCGAAGTTGCGGGGCATGTGCTCAGATTCACTCGTGAGATCCATTACGACAGTTCGATCGTTCGATCCTGGCCGTGGCGGTCCACGGAGCGTGACAATAGTCTCGCGTCGCTTGTCCCGCGAATGTCGGATTTACCTTCAAGGCAGTCGTTTTGTTACGTCCGACGTCAACTATGTTCGAAAGAGGAATAAGAGAATTTCAAACACTTCCCGATCGGATAAAAATCTTTAGAAATCGGGCATATGGAGAGTGCTGAAAATATCGTTTTTTCGTAATAATAATTCCAATATGTTACTAACTAATTACTGGAAAGTAAGAATTGTGTAACAAATCAGCGTCAACCTAATTTTTGTTTGTCACGAAAATGATTTGGCAATTTTTCTTGAATACTTATGATTTTTTTCAGAATTTTATGTAATATCAGAAAATTGCGATTTTAAACAAATTCTAACATACATATAACCCAATTTTCAAACATTATATAAATTTCTGAAAAAATCTATACGTATTAAGAAAAAAATGAAACAAATCATTCTCATAAGAAAATAAATAGATTGCCGGGTAATTTGTTGAATAATTTTTTATTTCAGTAGTTTGTTAAGAACATTTCGGAATTATTATTATTATGCACAAACAATCTTTTTAGTATCTTCCATACGCCTGATGTTTTTCTGATTTTTATCCTCTCTTTTTTCTCTCTTATTCCTCTCTCAAACTTAGTTGTTAATAAATTAGTAAAAAAAAAATTGTTTAACGAATTAGTCGCTAAACTAATTTTTTCTTTAGCCCAAATTTGTTCGATAATTTTTTTGAATACTCATACATTTTTTAAGAATTTTTTCTAATATTCAAAAATTCATAATTTTTCATATTAAAAAAAATGAAAAAATGTGGTTTTTTTAAATTAGAAAAAATTCTCAACAAATTCATAAGTATTCAAAAAAATTATTGAGTCAATTCGGGCTAAAGAAAAAGTCAGTTTACCGGATGATTCGTTAAACAATTTTTTTTTTTTTACTAATTTGTTAATATTAGTTTGCACTTTTTGCAATTATTATTGTGGAAAATTAATCTTCTTAGCACCTTCTAAATGGTTGATTTTTTCAGATTTTTATTCCGTTAGAAGGGCGTCGAAATTCGATGTGAATTGCACGTGAATCGCATTCTTTGATAATGCGCAACGAGACTTCGTCCTTAAGCTGATTCTACGGTGGCGTTTCCTCGAGTCGTCTCTTGTTCACCCGGCACGTAAAACGCATTCGTGAATTCTCGTACTGTGCGAAACGGCCCGACCGCCGAACGGAACGACAATCGACGCGAAGACTGGACGAAGTCGTCCTCGGCGGTCCGGGTCGACCACTTCCGCACAGATGGTCAATACAAATCCAGGTTCGAAAGAGGGCGGAAAAAGTGAGAACGCCCGAGAGCGCCGAACGGAACAATTGCGTGGTGAATAAAATTAAATAGCTCGCCCCCAATCAACCGCGTCGTTAAATACGCCCCGGGCGATTAACGTTATGTTTGGAACGGAGCATATGCGCTTGTATCCATCTTCCCCATCATTGGGTGCAGTCGAAGCGCGCGCGGAGGAAAACGGCTGACTCGGAGGGATCGGCTGGATTGGCACTGAGCTCGGTCCTATCGCCAAGGAAATTAAAGCCTGCACCGAGAGCGCCTCTCGCAGGAAATGGACCGAGGAGGATTTCGATGTCGCCACTGCCGACGGCTGGTCGGCACGTACACTGTCGAGTCTGTTAGGCTGCATCCAATGCATCGACGCTCGTCGGCGGATCGGTGCACTCCGGGCAACACTCAAAACCCAGACGGTCCGTTGGGTGCTCGACCAACTGCGATATGGAATTGCCAGCGATTTTTTTTATTTTTCATCCACCACTTCGCTCGTTTCCTTCCGGTCTGCGGGAGGGGAGGGAGGAGAATGAACGGGGCGTTAGGGAAGAATTTTCTGAGCGTAAGCATGCGGTGATAAGCCGCTCGGATCGGCGTTGTTAAGGAGGGAGTCTCGCTGCGCGCTGGCTTCACATAAGTTCGACAACAATAAGAGAAAATTGCAAGTACTTATTGATGGTGTAGAAATCTGAAAAAAATCATGTATACTAAAGGTACTGAGAAGATTAATTTTGCATAATAATAATTCCAAAATGTTATTAACAAATTCAT